>ONZH01006014.1:0-34022 GCA_900303285.1 Rhinella marina
TTATTCATCGCCACTCATTAAGGCAGCAATCGTTCACCGAGGCGATTGCAAAGAGACAGCAGTACGCGTCCAGCCATCCTACAGCGCAGAAGCTGATCCTGCTCCTGTCCAAGTTGCTCGTGCTGCAGTCCCCTCCCTTTTCAACTGGTGGACTCTTCACCGTTCAGAGAACTGATGGCTTGTGCCGAGCCGAGGTGGAGAGTGCCAAGCCGTCATTTCTTTGCCAAAAAGTCAGTCCCAGCCCTGCACAAATATGTAGAAGAGAAGGTGGCCCAGTCCTTGAGCCTGTCGGTGTCTGCCAAAGTGCACGGCAGCGCCGACGTGTGGAATTGTAACTATGGTCAAGGCCAGTTCATGTCCTTTATGGCCCACTGGGCCAATGTGCTTCCTGCTCAGCAACACGAGCAATTTGAACAGGTGACGCCACTTTTTCTCCTCCTCGTTGTCAAACTGCTGATCCTGCGCTAATGTCCGGCTCCTTCTCCACCACCTCAGCCTCCACTGCAGGGCAAAGTCATAGTGCTCCTCCAGCGTACCACATGTGCAGGACATGGCGGTGTCACGCAGTTCTACGCCTGCTTTGCCTGGGCGAACGAAGTCACACAGGGGAGGAACTGCTCCGCGTCATGAAAGAAGAAATAGATTGCTGGCTTTCTCCACGACAACTAAAAATCGGAACCATGGTGACAGGTATTGGAAAGAACATGGTGTCCGCGCTGCGCCAAGGAGGGCTGAGCCATGCGCCCTGCATGGCGCACGTATTTAATCTTATTGTCAAACGGTTCCTCAAGTCTTATACCCAACTGCAAAACATTCTAAAAATGGCCAGGAAACTTTGCATGCACTTCAGCCATTCCTACAGTGCCAAGCACACCCTCCTTGAGCTGCAGCGGCAGAATGGCGTCCCCCAACATAGGCTGATATGTGACGTTTCCACCCGTTGGAATTCTACCCTCCATATGTTGGACCGACTGAACGAACAGAGAAAGGCCATAAACAATTTCTTAATGACAGGAGTACTCCCCTGTGTAATTTTGATGTCAGCCAGTGGCAGCTCATGCATGACACCTGCCGCTTGCTCAGGCCCTTTGAGGAGGTCGCGTTATTTGTCAGTTGCCAGGACTACGGTATGAACAACGTCATTCCACTGCTTCATGTCCTGGAACAGATGCTGCAAAATCTTTCTGGTCAGGGGACGCGAGACGTGGAGACTGCATCTCACGGCCACATGAGTCCGGTGGGGGCTGACCTGGAGGAGGAGGAGGACATCAAAGCACAAGCATTTAGTGGTTTTTCTACCCAGGTGACAGAAGAGGAGGAGCAGGAGCAGCCAGAGGAGGTAGAGGGAGATGAGGAAGAAGAGACAGATGACCGAGAGACACCATGGCAGTATACAGTGGAGTTGGAGGCAGGGAGTCCCTCCGAGTCACTTGTGCAAATGGCTCGATGCATGCTCACTTGCTTACGTAGTGACAGCCAAATAGTCACCATCCGGCAGACGGATAACTTCTGGCTCTCCACCCTCTTGGACCCTTGCTACCAGTCTAAAATGGGGCCTTTTTTTCACCTGCTGAGAGGGAGGACAAACTGAAGTACTATAGAGACATCCTATGTAGTCAGTTGGCTGCTGCCTATCTGCGTCATCGTCCATCCTCTGGGAGGTCTGACCGGGGGGTCCCTCAGCGCTCACGTACCACTGCCATGGCTGCTGTAGGGGGGTGGTAGGAGCAGTACCAGCTCCATCAGCAGCAACTTGAGTCTGGAGTCGCTGATGAGCAGCTTTCTTCACCCGCCAAGTGCGGAAAGTACTCACCAGCAGCAGTAGCAGGTAGACCAGGAGCAGACCCTGAACCAGCAGGTGGTGGCCTACTTGGACAGCACCCTGCCACCCGACATTGAAGATCCTCTGGACTACTGGGCAGCCAAACAGGATTTGTGGCCGCAACTGGCCGAGTTTGCACTGGAGAAGCTGTCCTGCCCGACTAGTAGTGTGGCATCAGAGCGGGTGTTCAGTGCGGCGGGGGCCATAGTTACCCCAAGGAGAACTCGTCTGTCCTTCCAAAATGTGGAAAGACAGATGAATCAGGTGTGGATCAGCCAGGATGCGTCACCCAAACCTTGACAAATGAGACTGTATTCTTCAGGCTACATGCCTCAGCGACTCTTATGATTCTGCCACCCGCCTGATGCCACACATCTACCAGCTGCTCCTTCTACCACCCAGCATCTTTACCAGTGACTGGTATTGCCACCCATCTCTCCACTCTGTCACTGACTCAATATGTAGCCTTCTGATGCTGCTGCCACGTCAACAATCAGGTCTCCTCATGCTGCTACTGCTGTCACCTCCAGGCTATGTCACCATGCCACTCTGTGGCCTGATGATGCTGCTGCTGCCTCCACACACTGTGTCCTAGCTGCTGCTACCTCCAAATTATGTAATTGTTCCACTCTGTGGCCTACTCATGCTGCTGCCGCCGCCTTCACACGCTGTATCCTAGTTGCCGCTAACTCCAAATTATGTAATTGTGCCTCTCTACGGTATGCTGCTGCTGCCGCCTCCACATGCTGTGCCCTAGCTGCAGCTACCTCCAAATTATGTAATTGTGCCACTCTGTGGCCTACTCATGCTGCTGCCGCCTCCACACGCTGTGTCCTAGTTGCTGCTACCTCCAGATTATGTAATTGTGCCACTCTGTGGCCAACTCATGCTGCTGCTGCCACCTCCAAAAGCTGCGTCCTAGCTGCCACTACCTCCAAATTATGTGATTGTGCCACTCTGTGACCTACTCATGCTGCTGCCGCCTCCACACTCTGTGTCCTAGCTGCCGCTACCTCCAAATTATGTAATTGTGCCACTCTGTGGCCTACTCATGCTGCTGCTGCCTCCACACGCTGTGTCCTAGCTGCCGCTACCTCCAAATTATGTAATTATGCCACTCTGTGGCCTACTCATGCTGCTACCGCCGCCTCCACACGCTGTGTCCTAGCTGTCGCTACCTCCAAATTATGTCATTGTGCCACTCTGTGGCCTACCCTTGCTGCTGCTGCCGCCTCCACGCGATGGGTCCTAGCTGCCGCTACATCGCAATTATGCAATTTTGCCACTCTGTGGCCTACTCATGCTGCTGCCGCCTCCGCACGCTGTCTCCTAGCTGCCGCTACTGCCAAATTATGTAATTGTGCCACTCTACGGTATGTTGCATTTAAATTTTTATGACTGCTGCTGCCTCTCCCAGGGTATGTCACTGTGCCAGTCTGTCTCATTAAAATTAGTACGACTCCTGCTGCCTCTACAACTCTGTTGCCTTGAAATGTATTCGACTGCTGCCTCTTGCAGATGCTGTTACTGTGCCACTCTGTGGCCTTGAAATGTATTCAACTGCTACCTCTTGCAGATGCTGTTACTGTGCCACTCTGTGGCCTTGAAATGTATTCAACTGCTGCCTCTTGCAGATGCTGTTACTGTGCCACTCTGTGGCCTTGAAATGTATTCGACTGCTGCCTCTTGCAGATGCTGTTACTGTGCCACTGGTTAGCCTAGTAAATTTGTCCGACTGCTGCTGCCTCTTGCAGCTGCTGTTACGGTGCCACTCGTTGGCCTAGTAAATTTGTCCGACTGCTGCTGCCTCTTGCATCTGCTGTTATGGTGCCACTCGTTGGCCTAGTAAATTTGTCCGACTGCTGCTGCCTCTTGCAGCTGCTGTTATGGTGCCACTCGTTGGACTAGTAAATTGATTAGAATTTTTGGACCTTCTGCTTGGCAGCAGCATGTCACTCGTAAATTTTTGGTACGTTCTGTAGTCCTATTCCATTATTCATAGCTCAATTATACAGGAAACCCTGTTTGTTTTGAACACTCGAATTTTTAAAAGTAAATGATTCCGGCCCCCTGAACACTCAGCGATGAGCATGGGGGAGGCGAGAGGCAGGGGCTTCCACAGGTGGTAGCTCAGCTCCCTCCAGACCGCCAGCTCGATCTCAAGATGGAACTCCGAGCTTTCTTGGCGTACTGCATCAATACTGACATTTTACCACCATTGAGGCAAAGCTGGAGCCTTCACTGCACCTTCTCTGTCTTACGTTCCCGTCTGCTGGCATAACCAGCCTCGATACTGATAAGAACATATATTACAGTTGATCTCAACCAAAAGGCCAAGAATTCTTTTTTATGGTCTGCTCTTCAGGGTATGTAACCATGCCACTCTCCGGCCTGATGCTGCTGCCGCCGACTCCACATGCCGTCTCCTAGCTGCCGCTACGTCAAAATTATGTAATTGTGCCACTCTGTGGCCTCCAAATTGTACTACTACTTCCACTGCTGCTGTCACTTCCAGGGTCTGTCATTCTGCCACTCTGTGGCCTACTCATGCTGCTGCCACCTGGCCACACTGTCGTCATGCCACTTTATAGTCTGCTAATGCTGCTGCCACTGCCATCTCCACGCTGTTTGGGGGGGCTCTGCTTGTATAAGCATGTAATAGAACAGGTTATGTCGAAATGTATGTGGAATCAGTGAATTGGTGTAAAAGGCATGCGGTTTTGGCGCTCTAGTAGGATTTTGGGCCTCTGCACAATTCTTTTTAGCTGGCCCTAACATTGACCTGGAAGGCTGAGTTCAGACTTGAGTTATTTGGTGGGTTTTGGCCCCTTAACTGCCCAAATACATAAAAGTGTGCAGCAATTCTAAGAGCGATGCCTGTTATGTGCGTGTCACACTGGCTCACAGTATTCTTTCACTACCACAGTAGACTCCCTATGCGTTTTACTGCAAGGCACAGTGTTCTACACCACTATTCAGGCTCTCTGCAGCCCACAAGTAGCCGTTTTTTAACGCGATTCGCCACAAATTTATTCGGATCGAAGCGAATCTTTTCGGAAAATTCGGCAAACCAGCCGAATCGAATTTTGGAAAAATTTGCTCATCTCTAACTGTGAGTGCAGCTGCCTTCTCAAACAGCTGATCGGAGGGGGCAGTGGCGTACATAAAGAAGTAAGGGCCCCATAGCAAGCATCAAACCAGGCCCCCTACACAGGACAAAAGGGTTTCCGCTTAAACCACTTTCAATGATCCTTGGGCCATTTTTCCACTGACTCATTTGCAAAAAGTTGTTCTTTTAGGGGGTAGAATCCTGACCAAGTTTTCACCCCCAGTAGAAGTGAGAATGATCCCTACTGGGCCCCCTCTTGCCCTGGGTCCCATAGCAGTCGCATGGTCTGCCACTATGGTAGTTATGCCGTTGGGGGGGGGGTCCTGGGTCATCAGTAATAAAAAGGTACAGAACCCCTTTAACTTGAAACTCTAATTCAGTGTTTCTTAACTCCAGTCCTCACATGTTTTCAGGATTTCCTTAGTACTGAGCAGGTGATATAATTAGTGTCAGTGCATCAGGACTTACCACAGGTATTCATTCTGTGGGATGTTCTCAGATCATGACCTGCAGGTGGGTCCTGAGGACTGGCATTGAGAACAACCGCTCTAATTTATATGCTTGAAATGCTTTGAATGAATAAATTAAAGGAGTCGGTCACCTCCAAAATTGGTTTCATAGTAACCATATTGCCATGTAAGATAAATGCCTGAAATATAACCATACCTTTGTTGTGGTCCTCTATTTCTGGGGGAAAAAAACAACAACAAACGCTTCATTTTATTTTTATGCAAAGAGTGTTTTCAGTGCTCTGTGGGCGGGACCACTGCATTTAGTGCACCACTGATACACCATACCACCGCCCAGTATCTCTGCCTCATATTTAATTGACAGTCCCTAAGATTTCAGCCATTAGTGATGACGCAAGGGAAACCAAGAAGCATTTATCATTAGACCAGGTTTTCAGAAGAACAGTATATGTTCTTTTTATGTTCTTCTTGATTATGTTTCAGAGCACCTACCTACATGGCAGTATGCTTACTTTGAAACTGATCTTGGAGACAGACTCTACTTTTTTTTATTTTTTTCAAAATATGTTGTTTTTTGTCCACTGAATCAACACCATCTAATTTTATTTTTGTGAACTGAAAGTATCCTTTTAAGAACTCAGAAATGCCCACTTGTCTATACCCAGAATAATTAAAGCAAGACACTAATGTTCTAGTCTTAACAATATGAAGTGAGCCTCTCCTTTAGGGCCCGTTCACACGACCGTGTGATCGGGTCCGCACCTATTCCGCAAATTTGTGAAATAGGAGCGGGCCCGTTCACCTCTATGGGCGGCAAAGCTATCTTGCTGAGCCGCAGCAAGAAAAGATAGAACATGTCCTATACTTGTCTGTACGCATGGACAAGTATAAGCATTTTCAATGGGGCCGCCCGGCGTGTGTTCCGAGCGTTGCGGGACACACGCCGGACGGCCCCCGTATTTTTGCGGGTCTGCAATAATGCGGACCCGCGAAAATACGGCCGTCTGGACGGGGCCTTAGTTTGCCTTAAGAAGACATATGCTGTAGATCAGTGATGCACAACCTACAGCCTGCAGGCCAGATGCAGCCAGCGAAGCCATGTCATGCAGCCCACGCATGCCCCTCCGTCTTATGGGGCAAATGCCAATGAGCGCTTCCATTATGGAAGCGCTCATTAGCACCGGAGGACAAGGAAGCAGTGAAGACTCTGTACTCAGGACTTCCTGGTCCTCCACTCAGCAGTGCAGGGCTGCGCACAGCGTGAGGGCGCTCTGTGACCTCACGATGTGCTCGCCAGTGCACAGAACAGCAGACTCCAGGAGGAAGAAGAACTCTGGAGCGGAGGAGCGGTGGCGTCCAGGAGCAGGAGAGGTAAGTGCTCTTTTATGTTATATACTCTGCGGCTGCTGGGGGCTGATGGAGGCATTTGGGGGGCTGATGGAAGCAATTGGGGGGCTGATGGAGGCAATTGGGGGCTGATGGAGGCATTTGGGGGCTGATGAGGCATTTGGGGGGCTGATGGAGGCCATTGGGGACTGATGGAGGCATTGGGGACTGATGGAGGCATTGGGGGCTAAAAGAAGCATTTGGGGGACTGATGGAGGCATTGGGGACTGATGGTGGCATTTGGGGGGCTAAGAGAGGCATTTGGGGGCTGATGGAAGGCACTGCAGGCTGAAAGAGGCATTTAGGGGCTGATGGAGGGAATTGGGGGCTGATGGAGGCCATTGGGGCTTATGGAGACATTTGGGGGCTGATGGAGGCATTTTGGGGCTGATGGAGGCATTGGGGACTGATGGAGTCATTGGGGGCTAAAAGAGGCATTTGAGGGCTGATGGAGGCATTTGGGGGCTGATGGAGGCACTGGAGGCTAAAAGAGGCATTTGGGGGCTGACTGAGGCATTTGGGGGGCTGATGGAGGCAATTGGGGGCTGATGGAGGCATTTGGGGGGCTGATGGAGGCATTGGTAACTGATTGAGGCATTTGTGGGACTGATGGAAGCAATTGGGGGCTGATGGAGGCATTTGGGGGGCTGATGGAGGCATTTGGGGGCTGATGGAGGCATTGGGGGCTAAAAGAGACATTTTGGCGGGATGATGTAGGCATTTGGGGGCTGGTGGAGGCATTTGTGGGACTGATGGAAGCAATTGGGGGCTGATGGAGGCATTTGGGGGGCTGATGGAGGCATTGGGGGCCGATGGAGGCATTGGGGGCTAAAAGAGGAATTTGGAAGCTGATGGAGGCCATTGGGGGCTGATGGAGGCATTGAGGGCTGATGGAGGCATTTGGGGACTGATGGAGGCAATTAGGAGCTGATGGAGGCCATTGGGGGCTGATGGAGGCAATTGGGGGCTGATGGAGGCACTGGGGGCTAAAAGGCATTTGGAGGGCTGATGGAGGCATTGGGGGCTGACATGAGATGCACGGGGCTCTTATCTGAGGTCTGATTGGGGGTTATTCACATTGGGGTCTTATCTGATTATGGAAGCGCTCATTAGCACCAGAGGACAAGGAAGCAGTGAAGACTCTTTACTGACCACTTCCTGGTCCTCCGCTCGGCTGTGCAGGGCTGTGCACAGCGTGAGGGCGCTCTGTGACCTCACGATGTGCGCGCCAGTGCACAGAACAGCCGACTGCAGGAGAAAGAAGAACGCTAGAGTAGAGGAGCGACAGCATCCAGGAGCAGGAGAGGTAAGTGCTTTTTTTGGTATATACTCTGCGGCTGCTGGGGGCTGATAAAGGCATTTGGGGGGGCTGATGGAGGCAATTGGGGGTTGAAGGAGGCATTTGGGGGGCTGATGGAGGCATTTGGGGGGCTGATGGAGGCCATTGGGGACTGATGGAGGCATTTGGGGCTAAAAGAGGCATTTGGGGGACTGATGGAGGCATTTGGGGGGCCAATGGAGGCATTTGGTGGCTGATGGAGGCATTGGGGGCTGATGGAGGCAGTGGGGGCTGATGGAGGCATTGGGGGCTGATGGAGGCACTGCAGGCTAAAAGAGGCATTTAGGGGCTGATGGAGGCATTTGGGGGCTGATGGGGCAATTGGGGGCTGATGGAGGCATTTGGGGGGCTGATGGAGGCATTTTGGGGCTGATGGAGGCATTGGGGACTGATGGAGGCATTGGGGGCTAAAACAGGCATTTGGGAGCTGATGGAGGCATTTGGGGCTGATGGAGGCACTGGAGGCTAAAAGAGGCATTTGGGGGCTGATGGAGGCATTTGGGGGGCTGATGGAGGCCATTGGGGGCTGGTGGAGGCCATTGGGGCTGATGGAGGCATTTGGGGGGCTGATGGAGGCATTTGGGAGCTGATGGAGGCATTGGGGCTGATGGAGGCATTGGGGGCTAAAAGAGACATTTGTGGGCTGATGGAGGCATTTGGGGGCTGATGGAGGCACTGGAGGCTAAAAGAGGCATTTGGGGGCTGATGGAAGCATTTGGAGGGCTGATGGAGGCATTTGGGGGGCTGATGGAGGCATTTGGGTGCTGATGGAGGCATTGGGGCTGATGGAGGCATTGGGGGCTAAAAGGGGAATTTGGAAGCTGATGGAGGCATTTGGGGGCTGATGGAGGCATTGTGGGCTGATGGAGGCATTTGGGGACTGATGGAGGCAATTAGGGGCTGATGGAGGCCATTGGGGGCTGATGGAGGCCTTTGGGGGCTGATGGAGGCATTTTGTGGGCTGATGGAGGCAATTGGGGGCTGATGGAGGCAATTGGGGGCTGATGGAGGCATTGGGGACTGATATGAGATGAATGGGGCTCTTATCTGAGGTCTTATTGGGATCTTATTAACATTGGGGGTCTGATTGGGGCTTTGAGCTGAGGTCTGATGAAAAATATTTTTTTCTTATTGTCCTCCTGTAAAACCTAGGTGCGTCTTATAAACATCTTCAGACGTCACATTAATGAAATGACATCAGATAGTGAGTACAGAAATTATTTCTGGTTTAAGATTTCTTTCTAATAATGTGTTATCTAAATTGGTATAATAATTTCCTTTTTAATGATTGCATTTCTTTCTGGCAATGCTACCTGGTTCTGGCCTAGTGCGGCCCCCAGATGAAAAATGGTTGGGCACCACTGCTGTAGATCATATAGTAAATGGTATGCAATTGCTGTCTTTAGAAGAAGGGCCTTTCATTTGAAACCAGCATTAAAAAAGGGATGGATAAAAGTGAATATTTTGCTTTCAAGGGTTCTCACGGTGCTTCAGCCATCTTCAGTTTCTTAAGAAACTGCTGAAGAATACTGCAACATAAGTACGTGCTCTTTCTTATTTCTGTTTTATAAGTCCGGGCTATTGAAAGAAAGAGAAGAGGATCCTGTCCAGGTGTCCCTGCACGGTAAGATAATGGATGCAGATTGATATGATCTGAAGCTAGAGAGCATTAACATCTTTACACATCACTTAGGCACACTAGACAAGAGCTCTTACTAGCCCAATGGATGACTAAGCAGGTGTTCTTATACAGAACAACAAAATACAAAAAACAAATAAGGACCAGAATTGGCTTTCAAGCTATCCTGCATTGATTTAGAAGGTCCATAAACACTTGTATTTATTTTCTCAAGGTACATCTTTTTCCAAACTGAATGCTTTTTGATTTAAAAAAAAAAAAAACAAGCTTTTCCATGGAGCTCAATCCTATCTGAGCACAGCTGCTAAGCTAACTGGACTCTGCTACCCACTGAGAGCTTTTGTGCTACCGAATGAAGACAAGTGCTCCAGCATAAGCATAATTTCGATCACCCCTAACTATGCCACACGCCAATCATAGAAATGCAAAAAGGTCCATAATTATAATCCATCCTTGCCAACAAATCTACAACAGGTTTTCCACACCAGGATCTCCATTGTCAGGTAAGATAAAATGCCTTGTAAAATGTATAAGAACTATATGGCGTGAGCATTTCCAGCTTTTTAAAGTAAACATAACAAACAGACAAAAGTTAATGGGGTGCATAAAGTGAAGCTTCAGAAGCCTTGATATTGCTTTAGTAGCTATTCCCCAAATATCATGCTATTCGGGAAATGTCTATGAACTGAGCTGAGCAATTTTAATTTTCACTCGGCTTACAAGAGAAACTATCATCAAATCGAAGACCACATTGTACAGCATTCTGTACATCATAAACAGATCCCAAACTACCGACTATGGGGAAGATTTATCAAAACTGATGTGAAGGAAAACTTAAGCCAGTTTCCCTTTACACCAGTTTTGATAAATCTTTCCCATAGCCAGTAGTTTGGAATCTATTTATGAAGTGTAGAATGCTGAAAAAGGTGGTCATGTGGTTCATGACAGTTTCTCTTGGAAGTTGAGTGAAAATTAAAATTGCTCAGCTCAGTTGATAGACATTTCCCGAATAGCATGATATTTGGGAAATAGTCTAATCCTACCAGCAAAATTACCCTTTACTAATGTAACAAAACAATTAGCTCTCTGTATATTGCCACCACTTATGTAAATTCCATCCCTAGAGAAAACTTTCATCTTGTTAATTTAGGCCAGGATTGGGAATCATCTTGCATAACTGCGCCCCTCTATACTTAACTGTCACTCACCACAACATTTAGGTCTGTTAGGAACCTAAACTCTGTGGTCCCTAAAACAGGAAGTGATGTCATTTGAGCACCAGATGCAAGCAGGCAGTTGTACCTGTTACATAAATCAATTGTTATTTTTGTGAAAGAACTATGTTATATTAAATCAGTCATATTTTTATCATAATGCTATAAATACATGGATATGTTTAGTTATTTTCTGGTTTATACTTTTTTAATTTATCATATAAAGGAACAAAAAATTAAAGAAGTCTTTCAGGACTTAAGGAAGACCTGTCACTACTCCTGACATGTCTGTTTTAGTAACTACTTGCATTCCCAATGTAATAATAATTCTGGAACATCTATTCTTATGACTCTGTGGTTTGCCATTCCTTTATTATTTCTACTAGAAGTTTATGAATGAATTGCTAGCAGTTTGCAGAAAGGGTAGAGTTGGGTGTTTCCCTGTGCAGGCTGACACTGGCAGCACTGATTGGACACGCCACAACTGGTAACTCCCATCTGATCTGTACCCTTAGGCTAGGGCTACACAGCGACAGTTGTCGCAACCAGGATCCCTGAGTAGCGGTGATCCCATAGAGATGAATGGGATCGCCGTGGCAGTCGCAAGAAATCCAACATGGTGGGATATCTGATATAGTCAATTTCCTCCTCTGCCTCCTCATCCTCGAATGTAGGCACAGTTCAGAGTGCTCCTCTAGCATACCACTGAGTCAAACCGGGAAAGAACTGTTCCACTTCTCCTCGCCAATTGGAGATGGAAACCATGGTCACCAATAATGGGAAGAACATTCTGTCGGCACTGCATTAAGGGCTGACCCATGTGCCCTTTGTCAGCTGCATCTTAAGTCTTGAGTCTCTAATGAGCACTTTTCTTCACCCGCCTACTGAAGAAACCACCCAGCAGTAGCAGCAGGACATGAAGCAGAACCTAAACCAGCAGATGGTGGCATACTTGGATTGCAACCTGTCCTGTCCAGCCAATAGCATAGCGGGTGTTTAGTGCGCCAGGTCGCATAATTACCCCAAAGAGAACTCCCCTTTCAACACAAAACGTTGAGAGATTAACCTTTATAAAGATGAATCAGGCCTGGATCACCCAGGATTTCCAGACTCCTGTGCCTGATACAACAGACTAGATAATACTGGCAGTAATGTTCTGAGTGTAGTGTGCTGCCACACCAGAAAATTGTGACAAAGTCACAAATGGCCCGTTACTTCTGCCCACTATTCTGGCCCGTTAGACGCTGCTGCCACCATTCTGATGCTTTCACCCACCTGATGCCACACACCTGGTGCCTCTACTGCCATTTGCACCTACTGTGATCTGCCACCATCTTGTGCTGTTACTGCCTCTGCTGTTGCAAACCCTCCCCCTCAAAAAAAAAAATACTGATCAAATGCTGACCAAATACTGATGGTGTGAATGGCTGATGCTCAAACTACAGGATCCGCTTTTTTTGGGCTGTTCTTTTGACGGATGAGAACAGAAAACTTAACAGTTATGTAAACACAGCCTTACTGATGACACCCTCCATACTGTCACGGGCCCACTACTTGAATTTTGGTCCACTGAAAGTCCACGCCAATAAATTAGACATGATGCTAACATGGATCTGTAAGTTCATACTTTTTTTATTTGGTCAGTTACTTCCATCACTTATTGTGAGACAAATTCAAGAGCCATGACTACTCTCGCATTAGCTATCATGAATAGGTCTGCACCTGTTCTGTGGGTTTGACCCGCACCTGCTTTGGGCTGATAATAACTGACCAAATAAATGAAGTGTGGATTAAGCCTAATATTAAGGCCTCATGCACACGAACGTGTGCCGGCCGTGCCCGTGCTGCGGGCCGCATACGGCGGGTCCGCAATAAACGGGCACCGGCCGTGTGCAGCCCACATCACGGATCGCGGACCCATTCACTTCAATGGGTCCGCAATCTGGGAGATGCGGAGTGGAGGCACGGATCGGAACACCGCGGAAGCACTACGGTGTGCTTCCGTGGTGTTTCTGGCCGTGCCTCCGCACCGCAAAAAAGTAGCGCAAGCACTATTTTTTTGCAGTGCGGACCCTCAGATGCGGATTGCGGACGGTCAGTGCCCATGCATTGCGGACCGCAGTTTGCGGTCCGCAGCACGGGCACGGCCGGCACACGTTCGTGTGCATGAGGCCTAAGGCACAGTCATTCTACACCAAAGAGAAGGTAGGGAGCACAGCGTCAGAATGGAAGTGAGTATGAAGATAAAACTTACATATTCGGATTCAGCTTCTCTTACAATATACACCGCTTACTGTAGTTCAGGGGGTGTTTTGGAGAGGACAGGTTCCCTTTAAACTACAATTAACCCCTTGACGCATTTGGACGAAACTGTACGTCCAAAGTGCAAGTAAGTTGCGGCATTTGGACGTGCAGTTACGTCCAAACTGCTTACCGGCACTGTGACACTATATCAGGATCGGAGCCGCTGCCATCAGCAGAGAGTGTGAGCTGTAATTACAGCTCACACTCTGCTGCTACAGCTGAAATCGGTGCTGGCACCGATTTCAGCTGTTTAACCCCATAGATGCTGCGGTCAGTAGCCGCCCACAGCATCCATGGGGTTAAGAGGGAGGGAGCTCCCTCTCTCTGCCATCGGGCCGCCACTGCTGCAGTGGCAGCGGCCCGATGGTTACCATGGCAACCGGACGCTTTACAAAAGCGTCCTGGCTGCCATGTACCTAAGACTGATCAGACCCTCAGGGTCTGATCAGCCTTAGTGTAGTACTGATACAGTGCATTGCAAGAGATGACTATTGCAATGCACTGTATAGCCATCAAGCCCACTGGATCTTCAAGATCCAAATGGGTCTTGATAAATTAAAAAAAAATGTAAAAAGAAAGTAAAAAAAAGTTTAAAAAAAGTAAAAAAAAGTGCCCTTTTCCCCCAAATGAAGTAAAAAAAAGAAAAAAAAAGAAAAAGTACACATCTTAGGTATTGCCGCCTCCTTATCGACCGGCTCTATAAAAGCATCACATGGTCCACCCACCCACTAAAGCTATACCAAAACAGCCATTTTTTGTCACCTTGCCACACAAAAAGTGTAATAGCAGGCGATCAAAAAGGCGTATTTACCCCAAAATGGTACCAATCAAACCGTCATCTCGTCCCTCAAAAAATGAGCCCCTAACTGAGACAATCGCTCAAAAAATAAAAATAACTACAGCTTTCTGACTATGGAGACGCTAAAACATGATTTTTTTTGTTTCAAAAATGATATTATTGTGTAAAACTTAAATAAATAAAAATAAGTATACATGTTAGGTATTGCCACGTCCGTAACAACCTGCTCTACAAAAATATCGCATGATCTCTCTCTTCAGGTGAACACCGTAAAAAATAAAAAATAAAAACTGTCTAAAAAAAGCCATTTTTTGTCACATTTCATCACAAAAAATTTAATACCAAGCAATCAAAAAGGCGTATGCCCCCAAAAATAGTTCCAATCTAACCGTCATCTCGTCCCGCAAAAAATGAGCCCCTACCTGATACAATCGCCAAAAAAATAAAAAAAAACTACAGCTCTCTGACTATGGAGACACTAAAACATGATTTTTTTTTGTGCTTCAAAAATATTCTGTAAAACTTAAATAAATAAAAAAAGTATACATGTTAGATATTGCCGCGTCCGTAACGACCTGCTCTATAAAAAATATCACACGATCTAACCTGTCAGATGAATGTTGCAAATAACAAAAAATAAAAACAATGCCAAAACTGCTAGTTTTTGTTACCTTGCCTCACAAAAAGTGTAATATAAAGCTATCAAAAATCGTACTAACAAAACTGCCAACTTATACCGTAGTTTCCAAAATGGGGTCAGTTTTTTGGAGTTTCCTACTCTAGGGGTGCATCAAATGTGACATGGCAACTTAAAATTTTAGAATCAGGGTAATAATTATTGAGTTTTGTTTGGCAGTTAACCCTTGCTTTATTCTCAGAATAAAATGATGTATATGGAAAATCTGTCAAAAAAGTGAAATTTGGAAATTTTGGCTACATTTTCCTTTAATTCTTGTGGAACAAGAACACGTTTGTAAAACCAGTTTTGAATACCTTGAGGGGTGTAGTTTCTAAAATGGGGTCATTTTTGGGTGGTTTCTATGATGGAAGCCTCATAAAGTGACTCCAGACCTGAACTGGTCCTTAAAAAGTGGATTTTGGAAATTTTGTGAAATTTTTGTGATTTGCTTCTAAATTTCTAAGCCTTCTAACGTCCCAAAAAAATAAAATGTAATTTTAAAAATGATCCAAACCTGAAGTAGACACATAGGGAATGTAAATTAATAACTATTTTTGGAGGTATTACTATGTATTTTAAAAGGAGAGAAATTGACATTTGGAAATTTGCTAATTTTTCTAAATTTTTGGTAAATTTGGTATTTTTGTATAAATAAGAATGAAATATTTTGACTCAAATTTACCACTGTCATTAAGTACAATATGTGACGAGAAAACAATCTCAGAATGGCCTGGATAAGTAAAAGCATTCCAAAGTTATTACCACATAAAGTGACACATGTCAGATTTGAAAAATGTGATGTCAGTGATGTCAAGAAGTCCAAACTGTGGCCCCAGAACAGAGTGGTGAGGGTGGCAACAGCATGAGGAGTCAACATAGTGGCCCAGTCACAGACTGGGGACGGAGGGCAACAGCAGTGGCAGTAACAGGACAAGATGGTGACAATAGGAGAAGATGGCTGCAGAGGCAGCAGGTGTGTGACTTCAGGCAGTTGGGAGCATCAGAATACTGTCTGAAGCACGTGGCTAGAAGTAACAGGCCATATTTTACAATGTTCTGGTGTGGCAGAACACTGCAGTCAGAACATTACTGCCAGAATGATCTACTATGTTGTACTCAGGCACTGGTGTGTGGAAATCCTGGATGATCCACACCTGATTCATCTTTATAAAGTTTAATCTCTCAACATTTTGCATTGAAAGGCAAGTTCTCTTTGGGGTAACTATGCCCCACCGCACTAAACACCTACAGTGGGGAAAAAAGTATTTAGTCACCCACCAATTGTGCTAGTTCTCCCACAGAGGCCTGTAATTGACATCATAAGTAGACCTCAACGATGAGAGACAAAATGAGAAAACAAATCCAGAAAATTACATTGTCTGATTTTTAAAGAATTTATTTGCAAATTATGGTGGAAAATAAGTATTTGGTCACCTACAAACAAGCAAGATTTCTGGCTCTCACAGACCTGTAACTTCTTCTTTAAGAAGAAGTGTCCTTCACTCATTACCTGTAGTAATGGCACCTGTTTGAACTTGTTATCAGTATAAAAGACACCTGTCCACAACCTCAAACAGTCACACTCCAAACTCCACTATGGTGAAGACCTAAGAGCTGTCGAAGGACACCAGAAACAAAATTGTAGATCTGCACCAGGCTGGGAAGACTGAATCTGCAGTAGGCAAGCAGCTTGGTGTGAAGAAATCAACTGTGGGAGCAATAATTAGAAAATTGAAGACATACAAGACCACTAATAATCTCCCTCGATCAGGGGCTCCACGCAAGATCTCACCCAGTGGGGTCAAAATGATCATAAGAACTGTGAGCAAAAATCCCAGAACCACACGGGGGGACCTAGTGAATGACCTGCAGAAAGCTGGGACCGACGTAACAAAGGCTACCGTCAGTAACACACTACGCCGCCAGGGACTCAGATCCTACAGTGCCAGACGTGTCCCCCTGCTTAAGCCAGTACACATCCGGGGCCATCTGAAGTTTGCTAGAGAGCATTTGGATGTTCCAGAAGAGTATTGGGAGAATGTCATATGGTCAGATGAAACCAAAGTAAAACTGTTTGGTAGAAACACAACTCGTCGTGTTTGGAGGAGAGTGAATGCTGAGTTGCATCCAAAGAACACTATACCTACTGTGAAGCATGGGGGTGGCAACATCATTCTTTGGGGCTGTTTCTCTGCAAGGGACCAGGACGACTGATCCGTGTACATGAAAGAATGAATGGGACCATGTATCGTCAGATTTTGAGTGCAAACCTCCTTCCATCAGCAAGAGCATTGAAGATGAAACATGGCTGGGTCTTTCAGCATGACAATGATCCCAAGCACACTACCAGCGCAACGAAGGAGTGGCTTCATAAAAAAAACATTTCAAGGTCCTGGAGTGGCCTAGTCAGTCTCCAGATCTCATCCCCATAGAAAATCTTTGGAGGGAGTGAAAGTCTTTGTTGCCCAGTGACAGCCCCAAAACATCACTGCTCTAGAGGAGATCTGCAAGGAGGAATGGGCCAACATACCAGCAACAGTGTGTGCCAACCTTCTGAAGACTTACAGAAAATGTTTGACCTCTGTCATTGCCAACAAATGATATATAACAAAGTATTGAGATTAACTTTTGTTATTGACCAAATACTTATTTTCCACCATAATTTGCAAATAAATTCTTTAAAAATCAGACCATTTTGTCTCTCATAGTTGAGGTCTACCTATGATGTCAATTACAGGCCTCTCTCATCTTTTTAAGTGGGAGAACTTGCACAATTGGTGGGTGACTAAATACTTTTTTTCCCCACTGTAGTCTGATACCACACTGCTGACCGGGCAGGAAAGCTTGTCAGCGGCAAACTCAGCAAGTTGCGTCCACAAAGTCTGGCTGCCCAGTAGTCCAGGGGATCTTTGATCTGGAGTGATAGAGTGCACTCTAAATATGCCACCACCTGAAGGTTCATGTTCTGCTCCATCTCCTGCTGATGCTGGGTGTTTTTTTCAGTAGATGGGTGAAGAAATGTGCTCATCAGAGTTGAGTCTCATGTTGCTGCTGATAGAGATGCTCCTGCCCCCCACATCCACCCGTCCTCCAGCAGTCCAGCATCTAACATTGTGGAGAGCCAGTAGTCATGCCTCTGCCGAATGGTGATTACGCGGCTGTCACTACACAAGCAACTGAGCATGCATCTTGCCATTTGCGCAAGGGAATCGGAGAGACTCCCTGCATCCGTCTCCACTGCACACTGCCACAGTCTGTCAGGGTCATCTGCCTGGTCTTCCTCATCGCTCTCCAGCTCCTCCTGCTCCTCTTTTTCTTCTTCTGTTGCTTGGGCAGATAAAACATGTGCTTCTTTATACAATTCCTGAGTGTTAGTGTCCTCCTCCTCATCCTCCCTGCTCCCCAGTTCAGCCCCCACAGGGCTCAGGTGGCCGTAAGATGTAGTCATCCCATAGTCCTGGTGACTGGCAAATAAAGTGGCCTCCTCAAATGACTTGAGCAAAAGGCAGGTGTCACGCATGAGCTGCCACTGTCTAACGTCGAAGTTACACAGGGGAGTACTCCTATCTGCCTGCATCATCAAGAAATCATTCACACCCTTCCTCTGTTCATATAGTCAGTCCAACATGTGGAAGATAGAGTTCGAATGTGTGGAAATGTCACATATGAGGGTTATACTATTCTGCTTTTGCAACTCAAGGAGGGTGTATTTTGCACAGTAAGAGTGACTGAAGTGCATGCAGAGTTTCCTGGCCATTTTCCAGATGTCTTGCAGTTGGGTGGAAGACTTCAGAAACCGGGTTACAACCAGTTTGAAGACGAGTGCCATGCAGGGCGCATGGTACAGCCCTCTTTGATGCAGCACTAACAGAATGTTCTTCTCGTTATCAGTGACAATGGTTCCGATCTTCAGTTGGTGAGGAGACAGCCAGGATTTGATTTCTTGGTTGATGACGAGGACTAGTTCCTCCCCAGTGTGACTCTGTTTGCCCAGGCTGACCAGGTGCAGAACAGTGTGACACCAGCATGTTTTGATTAGGTGATATGCTCGAGGACCACTCAGAACTGTGCCCACAGTGCAGGCTAAGGACAAGGTGGAGAATGAGGAGGCAAACAAGGACAATGGTGCTGGAATCACAGCATGTGAATGTGGAGCCGGCATTGTCATCACCTGGCCAAGTTGCTGGTGTGCCTGGGCAAGAACCACATTTAGCCTGTGGGCCATATGTTGTCCTTGACCAAAGTAGTAATGGCTTGGGACTCTCCACCTTGGCTTGACACAAACCATTAGTTCTCTGAAATGTGCAGAGTTAATCACATGGAAAGGGAGGGACTGTAGTACAGGCAACTTGGCCAGAAGCACACTTAGCTTCTGTGCCATTGGATAAGTGCATGCATATTGTTCTTTCTTTGCAATCACCTTGGTGATTGATTGCTGATGAAATGCATCATGAGGAGGAACATCAGCACCAGTAGACAATGAGAAGGAAACACAGCTCCCTTCTGCTGAGGTGGTGGAGCCTTGACTGCTGGAGAAAGGATGCGGGCCTCTAGGAGATGCATCAGGCTGTAGTACATAAGTGCCACGGTTTTCCCAGGCCACTTTATGGTGATGCTCCATGTGTTGACTTAGGGCTATGGTGCCGACATTGGCACCCTGGCCGCGCTTCACCTTCTGCCCACAGATCCTAAATACGACCACACTGATGTTCTCAAGCGACTTGATGAAAAATTCCCACACCGGCAAGTATGACATTTTACTCCCACCACTCTTTGCTGACTGCTGCCACTGCCTCTATAAAGTCATGCACTGCTAGTTGTTTCCGGACAGGTAGGCTCCTGAGTAGCAGATGGTCTACCCCGGGATGTTTGGTTTCAGAACCTGCTAGCTCACGGCTACGCTTGCACCCTGTTGGATCAGCCGCACACTATCTCACGGACAAGCTGCCACCCTCACTCCTTTGAGGATAATGATAATGAATCCCCCTGTCCACCTGGCTCCCACGTGTGATTAGCTACTTTATCATCCACTACTGTCTGCTCATCACTTATGTCCCCCTCACCAGTCTCATGGCTGCATCCCTGAGCACTGGCGACTGTCATTGTAGCTACTTGCACACCTACAGGAGATAGCAGCGGACCTCTCCTTCAAATCTGGGCTTGCCAGTAGCTGCTGACTGTCCTCAATAATATCTTCCTTACTGAAAAGTGGAGCAGAGCCGATGGCATATATTACTGCCTGGAAGAAGGATCAGCAAAAGAAAGACGCAGGTTCAGAAGAGGCAAAGGCACAGAGCTTGTTCCTAGGCCATATCAACTAATTGTGGTGTCAGAAGAACCCATTAACTCCTGGCTGTGGGTGTCTGATGTCAGTTAAGATGATGTTGAAGACCGAATCAACCATTCAAGGAAAGCGGAATTGGTTGACAAAACACATCCGCTCGATGACAGTTGCAGCTGTGGACTGTTGCTGTGGCTGCTGCTAACCATCTCAATACTTCTGCTGCTACTTCTGCCATTTCCAGCAACACTTTTGTCCTTTGGAGGGCCTGGCAGCAGTTTGTTGGATACACTGTACTCTAACACTAACTGTATATGTAAAATAATTTATTCAATGACACTGTGGACACCCCACTAACAGCAAAAGAATACAGCTTATTCACCCCAATATGAGTCAAGGTGTGATAGAATTGTTTATTAAACAAGGTGATCACCCCAATGAGAGTAAAATTAGAAAGCTTATTCACCCCAATTTGAGAATCAAGGCCTAATAGAATTTCTTATCCATTAAACAAGGTGGACACCCCCAATAACATTGTAACTAGACAGTTTCTTCACTTCAATTTGAGAATCAAGGCCTAATTGAATTGCTTATCTATTAAACAAGATGGACACCCCAATAACAGTAGAACTAGACATCGTATTCACCCTAATTTGAGAATTAAGGCATAATAGAATTGCTTATCTAATAAACAAGGTGGACACCCCAATAACTGTAGAACTAGAAAGCTTATTCACCCCCAATGTGAGAATGAAGGCCTAAAGGAATTACTTATCTATTAAATAAGGTGGACACCCTAATAACTGTAAATAAGCTGTCTTAGTTTACTATTATTGTTGTGTCCATATTTTTTTAATAGATAAGCAATTTTAGTATGCCTTGATTCTCAAATTGGGGTAAATAAGCTTTCTAATTGTACTATTATTGGGGTGTCCATCTTGTTTAATAGATAAGCATCTGCATACATATAGATAACCAATTTTAGAATCTAGGTCTAATTGAAGTATTTATTAAACAAGGTGGACACCCCAAGAACAGTAAAATTAGAAAGCTTATTTACCCCAATTTAAGAATCAAAGCCTAATAGAATTGCTTATCTATTAAACAAAGGGGGCACCCCAATAATAGTAGAACTAGTTTGTTCTCTAATATACACCCATCAAAGATTTGGAGAAGCTGTATAACAGTGTAATTTTTCAACAGAAGAAATATAAAAGCTTCTATCTTACAAAACATTACAGCAGTTTGCTATTATGGAGTAACTATACAAGCATCCATTTGCAGTTAATCTCCATATGTGTGGGATGCCTGGGTAATAGTATTATTAGACAAGACCTTAGAGAGTGAGCATTATCACGGAAGTAATTAAATAGCATATAATAAAGATTAAATGACAATTAATTGTAAATGGTAATAAGGTCTCATTAATTAAAAATGTACTTATGCTGATTCTACAGCATTTTAAGAAATGAATACTTTGGTATATATGCAAAAATGTATGGGAAAAAAGATACAGCTTGTTTTCTTTCCTATTCCACATAATATGGTAGTAGGATTAACATATTCTAATTTTAATATAAGTAAATGATTCTAGTAATATACATGGACATATTTAACCCCTACTGTATATTTACAGCTATTTTGAGCCATAAGGTTTTTAATTTGTGCATCACTGCTTTCTGAGAGCCATAACTTTTTAATTAGATAGCCATATAAGGGTGTGCTTTTTTGCAGGGCGAGTTATATATTTTTAATAGCATTTTTGGGGTATATAATGAATTGCATATATTTTTGATGGATTGTTTTTATAGCATCTGTAAAGGTCACTGCAAAAGGTTTTTGTACACCACACTACAGTCTCACTTGGAGGACAAGTGATTTATATAAAATAAATTCTTTATAACTTCTAATTTAATATGTGTAACAGCACTGTCAGAAAACTTTGCACCCAACATTTTCTGTCCATTATGAGAAATAAGAATGAAACATTGTCCTCTAATAAGCAATGCATGTTAAAGAGAATTTAAAGTATTAGCTGTATTGTCTAATATTTTCAGAGCAGATTCATTTGTCATGGACTTACAAAGAGAATAGATGATTACCTTTGAGAGAGACAGCATACAAGTTTGATAATGCTTTGTCTAATAGTTACATTTTGAATTCACAATGTTACATATAAATGGTATACATTATAAAAGATTCAACTGACTGTGTAATAAAATGGTCCCACTTTCTACTTTATCTATATCATATTTATGTCATCCTGTCATAATATAGATTTATGCTTTAGAAAGTCTCTTGAAAAGAATGTCCTGATCCACAGAAAAGTTATTTCAACACGTGACTATACACCATTGTTTTGCACTTGTAGTTAAAGGGATTCTGTCAGCAGGATATGGGGTATAGAGATATTCACATCTATGTATTACTCTCTGAGTTGTAATTCCAAATATACTATACTTAATTCTATCAGAGCAGTAGTTTCTTTAAAAAATCATTTATATTCATATGTTAATTACTCATTTAAGGAGCCCAAGGGGCTGTGTCCCTGGCCGTTGGAGCCCAGGCACGCCAAACATTTTGGAGCCCAGCACTGCCCTCCTGCTAATTATTCACTCCCCTTTAGTGCTCTGGTCTTCTCTGGCTGCGGCGTAATATCGTGCATGCGCCGTAGAGACATGGGTTTTCACCCGTGCGGCGTCCTGGCAGCGGCCTCATCGGACTAAATGCGCATGCGTCAGCGCGAGATTACACCGCAGCCAGAGAAGACCAGAGCACTAAAGGGGAGTGAATAATTAGCAGGAGGGCGGTGCTTGGCTCCAAAATATTCGGCGCGCCTGGGCTCCAACGGCCAGGGACACAGCCCCTTGGGCTCCTTAAGTGAGTAATTAACATATGAATTTGAACGATTTTTTAAAGAAACTACTGCTCTGATAGAATTAAGAATAGTATATTTGGAATTACAACTCAGAGAGTAATACATAGATGTGAATATCTCTATACCCCATATCCTGCTGACAGAATCCCTTTAAGTAAAGACATGCCTGTAATGAGGCTCCATGAATAGAAGAACAGAGACATTTAAAAATAAAACACTATGGAGTAAAATTAATTTACTGTGGATTAGATGTACATAGCATTGTAATATAAAAAAAATATATAAAATGAATATTTCTTTGCTGTTTTGTTTTTAGGTAAAATATATTGAGGGATGATGAAAAACAAAAGAAAGTAGCTTACTATGCTACCTAAGATATCATTATAACAATAGTGAATAAGGGAGTCTAATAAGGTGCTCTGGGTTTCTGAGCAATATACAATGATGAGAAAAAGGGTAACAATGTTTCAAACTTTATGCAGATTATTGTCATGTAACTGCATTGTTACTGTTTTGCTCCAAAAAAATCTAAATTTTTATTTTTATTGTTTTGTTAGTATTTTATAAATCCACATTTGGCACATTTGAACACTGCCTAAATCCTTCTGGGTATGCTCTCAATCAGATTCAAGCATGTCTCAAACTAAATCTGTTCCCAGGTCTTTTCAATGTTGGTGCATACTGGCTGACTCACTTGGGTACGAATACAGCTTTTTCTTCAACTCTACCCACAAGTGTTCGATTGGGTTAAGGTCTGGTGACTGTGGGGGCCAATCCAATACCTATATTTCACTGTCATTGAACCATTTCTTCGCCAATCTCGACGTATGCTTCGGGTCATTGTCCTGCTGGAACACTATGTTGTCCTTTTCATACCCATAGTACCTGAGTGCACGAAGTACCTCATCTTGTAGAATACTCACATATAGTTCAGCAATGAGACCATCATTGATCCAGGTCAGGTATCCAATGCCTTTGGCTGTGAAACAACTCCATATCATCAGGTTTCCTCCACTGACAGTTCCTACAATTTCTGAATCCATTAGCCCCATTTTCGCTTGTTTTTTCCAGACCCATTTTCACCCATCAGAGTCTATTGACTTTTATCTCATTGTTCCAAATCACCCGTTTCCAATATTCTATGTTCCACTGTTCGTACTTTTTTGCAAACTCGAGCTGACGCTTCTTATGACGATATTGAATTCAAGGCTTCTTCACCATTCCAGAGTTGTGTAATGCGCATTGTACAGTGCTTGCATGGACATCTGTGATCTCACTATTACGAAGCAGATGAGCCACCTCTACTGTCATGTTTGTCGTGCCAGAACTGCTAGACCTTGTGATGAGCCAACTCCGATATTTTGCCTGGACCTCTACCTCTTGGCTTTGGAATGGATGGTTGGACATCATTTTGTATTCTTCCAACTGTCATGGCACTCACATGAAGCAGTTTGGCAATTTTTTTGTCCGAGATACAGGTTGTAATTTGTAGTATACAAGAAGAAAAAGATTGTTCCCCCACTAGGAGCAAAACAGTAACAATGCAGTTACATGACAAGAATCTGCAACTAATCATATGCTTAATAGTTACAAGTCCACTTTATGTATGAGATAGCCAACATGATTGTATATAAAATTATGGTACTCTTACATTTGAAGCTGTAGTAGATGAGATATGGAGCCTGAAAGCCAAAAGTTCAAATGACTGTATTGCTCATGAGTATATATGCGTTGCCTGGGGCATACTCTTTCTTATTATGGAGAACTCCTCATATGTGTAGTGTGTGCACCGATTCTTGTAGGCCAGGCAATGTTTCTCTTGGTTTCTAAGAATGATATTCAAATAAGCTTGCAACTTAACTAAGCCTATCTGATTCCAGTAGATGGAAGATGTGCTAATTTTGGTAAATATATTTTTCCAAAAAACCCCACAGGAGTGTTGAGTGGCTTACAATACGCCTTGCCATGCATACACAGTGTCCTCCATAAGGCAAGTACCCCACTCAAGGCCTCTCAGACAGTCAAGCAAATTTTCTTTGCTCCTCTGTTAAAGGGTAGTTACCCAGAAAGGTCTGCATTTCTGGTATGATAAAATCAGTCTTCGTTTTCTTTTGGAAAGGAGACTGGCTTGCAAGTCTCTTTTCCTGGGAGAAATGTGGGGACACAAGCATAACAATGTTAATATGAAAAAGCAGTGATTGATCACCTTGAGGCCACCATTAAAAACTTAGTGGATAAAAAATATGGGAAAATTAATCTACGAAGCAAAAGGAGGTATATACCGTAGAAATATACATACTAGAAATAAGCAAGTTGATTCTATTGATTTGGAATTTTTCCTGAATTTTCGAAAATTTGGGGTGAATTCCGAAGGGGTATAATCAATTTGCTTATCTTTACAACAGATACAAACAAGATAAAATGCAAGCATCAATAATTTTAGCAAAATATCATGCTATTTAGAGAATGAGGTTGGTTGGAACCATTACCAACTCTTATTTTGGTCACCAAGAGCCTTACCCAATCACTGGTGCACCTGGCACAACTATGCAATATAAAAGCTATAAAGCTTGGATGGAACTGAAAATTACTAGATATCGTTATCTGATGGAGACCCCTTGTGATCATCTTTTTGTCAGGATTGATTTTTTTAAGCACACCACTTTTATGCTGGATGATGTGATCAGTAGATGAAAATGTACCCATTTTGAAAATGTATCCTCATATTCAAGATTAAATTTAATAAGATTCTAATGGGTCACCAAACTAGCTCCACAGTGATGGCTATGCTTTGATTTTTCATACTACATGCAGCTCACACCAGGTCAAAAAAGTTGGTGTGGCATGGGTGAGGAAGGGGATGGGCTAGCAAGCCCATCTCATTCATCATTTTCTACACCTGGTTTAGGTGTAGAAAATTGTCTGAATGTAAGCCAGCACAGAAGCGAACTTACATTTAGAATGGCAGTGGATGTGTCAAAGTTATGTAGAGACCTGCGCTTCTTCATAGGTTCTTGATAAATGGCCCACTTAATATCTGTCCAGAGGTCCAATAATGTCTGTCCTGATTTCCTTGATATCGATAAGTGCACCTCAGTTTTTGCATAACGGCCCTACAATAGTGTTTCACTTTTGCAAAATATGCATTGTTTTTGTGAAACTACTGTATATCTAAACTGTAGAGTAAGAAACTTGGGTCAAAATCTAACAATAAGCACAAGGGTTAAAATTAGGAATGAGCGAATCAACTTTGGATGAAACATCCTAAGTCGATTCGCATAAAACTTTGTTCCAATACTGTACAGAGCGGGAGCTCCGTACAGTATTATAATGTATTGGCTCCGATGAGCCGAAGTTATTACTTTGCAAAGTCTCGCGAGACTTCACGTAATAACTTCATAAATTCATTTTTACTGTAAAAAAAAATTTCCGAACTTGGGTAAGTTTCCGAGTGGTACCTTGGAACCGAAGTAATCCGAAGTTGATTCGCTCATCCCTAGTTACAATGAGTTGGAAGAGGGACAGCATAATATTCACATGTTTAGAAAGCTTCAAAGGCATCACAAAATGATGCTTTTTCTAAATAAGACTTTCTGTTAAATTGATGGCACAGGGCATGGTTTTATGGTGTGACTGTTTTGAGAATGTTCTCTGATAGGTGCCCCCTAGTTAGACAAGAACAATACACATGAAAAGAAAATGCAAACAAGAGGTGGTCTTTACTGGAAATTGTAGATATTCAAGCTGCTTATCTTACGAAAGCAACTTCAATTGTCTTGTTTTCTTATATAAGTGACCGCAGCAACAAGAAAATTAGCGTGATCTACAAAGGCTATAATAGAGCAGGTGTTTAGCCAATTTCAGGCTCCTCTTTAGTACTGGTTTAAATTGCTTCCTATTTCACTCATAGTGTGGCTTTTTCAATTGATGCTGTTCTTCTTTAAACCTTTGTTATTACAACTATCTAGTAATGAGACAGTAGTGTAAGATATACAGGAGAGTGGAATATGTACAGCAGAATATTCGCAAGAATCTCTAGACCTATGGGTGTTTAGAAACCTTTTATGTTTGAGTCTCAGATAGTCTTTAGTCTTCATTAGAGATGAGCGAGCATACTCGTCCGAGCTTGGTGCTCGTTCGAGTATTATGGTACTCGTAAGTGCTCGCTGCTCGGACGAGTATCTCGCCATGCTCGAGGAAATGGCAACTTCCGCATTGTGCATTTTTGGCGCCTATAAACTCAGCCAATCACAAGCCAGGAGACTCTGCGGTACACCCAGCATCACGTGGGGCCCTTACATGTCGATAGCAGGGGTTGGCTGGCCTGATCAGGTGACCCTGGAATATACTAGTGACTGCCCGCGGTGCTCGGCTCAGATGCTGTCTGGATGTCGTTAGGGATAGAGCTGCTGCGTTTCAGGGAGAGTGTTAGGGCCTGCATTTAGTTCTTTGTTAGGCAGGAGTGATCTCACAAGAACCCAACAGCCCTTCTAAGGGCTACAAGAAATTTTTTTTTTGTCTCCTGGCTTGGCTGGCTGGCTGGCACTAGTAGTGCAGCTATCGCCATATATAACCCTTTTTTTTTTATTGTTCTATCTCAGTGATACAAATCCATTTCACACAGCAGTGTGGAACCATTCTGTGTGTCACAGTTCAGCTGTCCACTCACTACAATCCGTATTTTCTGTCCAGATAACACATTCTGTACGTCACTTAATTAAACCAGGTCTTTTGCTCTCACGTATACAGCTAGATCACAAAAATCTCTGTGCGACATTTGTCTGGGTTGCAGTCAAAATAGCCACCGTCAGCCAGGGCTGAGTTAGCTCTCTGATAGTTTCTGCACGTCACGTTAAAAAAAAAAAAACTGAAAAAAAAATATAAAAATATATATATATATATATATATATATATAAAAAATAGTATTTTTGTTGTTTTAGCTCAGTGATACAAATCCATTTCACACAGCTGCATGGAACCATTCTGTTTGTCACAGTTCAGCTGTCCACTCACTACAATCCGTATTTTCTGTCCAGTTGACACATTCTGTACGTCACTTAATTAAACCAGGTCTTTTGCTCTCACTCATACAGCTAGATCACAACAATCTCTGTGCAACATTTGTCTGGGTTGCAGTCAAAATAGCCACCGTCAGCAGGGGCTGAGTTAGGTCTCTGATAGTTTCTGCACGTCACGTTAAAAAAAAAAAAAAAAAACTGAAAAAAAAAATTTTAAAAAAAAAATATATATAAAAAATAGTTTTTTTGTTGTTTTAGCTCAGTGATACAAATCCATTTTACACAGCTGCGTGGAACCATTCTGTGTGTCACAGTTCAGCTGTCCACTCACTACAATCCGTATTTTCTGTCCAGGTGACACATTCTGTACGTCACTTAATTAAACCAGGTCTTTTGCTCTCACTCATACAGCTAGATCACAAAAATCTCTGTGCGACATTTGTCTGGGTTGCAGTCAAAATAGCCACCGTCAGCAGGGGCTGAGTTAGGTCTCTGATAGTTTCTGCATGTCACGTTCAAAAAGAAACAAAACTGAAAAAAAAATATAAATATATATATATATATATATATATATATATATATATATATATATATAATAGTTTTTTGTTGTTTTAGCTCAGTGATACAAATCCATTTCACACAGCTGCGTGGAACCATTCTGTGTGTCACAGTTCAGCTGTCCACTCACTACAATCCGTATTTTCTGTCCAGGTGACACATTCTGTACGTCACTTAATTAAACCAGGTCTTTTGCTCTCACTCATACAGCTAGATCACAAAAATCTCTGTGCGACATTTGTCTGGGTTGCAGTCAAAATAGCCACCGTCAGCAGGGGCTGAGTTAGGTCTCTGATAGTTTCTGCACGTCACGTTAAAAAAAAACAAAACTAAAAAAAAATATAAAAAAAAAAGATATAAAAAAAATAGTTTTTTTGTTGTTTTATCTCAGTGATACAAATCCATTTCACACAGCTGCGTGGAACCATTCTGTGTGTCACAGTTCAGCTGTCCACTCACTACAATCCGTATTTTCTGTCCAGGTGACACATTCTGTACGTCACTTAATTAAACCAGGTCTTTTGCTCTCACTCATACAGCTAGATCACAAAAATCTCTGTGCGACATTTGTCTGGGTTGCAGTCAAAATAGCCACCGTCAGCAGGGGCTGAGTTAGGTCTCTGATAGTTTCTGCACGTCACGTTAAAAAAAAAAACAAACTAAAAAAAAATAAAAAAAAAATATAGAAAAAAAATAGTTTTTTTGTTGTTTTAGCTCAGTGATACAAATCCATTTCACACAGCTGCATGGAACCATTCTGTGTGTCACAGTTCAGCTGTCCACTCACTACAATCCGTATTTTCTGTCCAGTTGACACATTCTGTACGTCATTTAATTAAACCAGATCTTTTGCTCTCACGTATACAGCTAGATCACAAAAATCTCTGTGCGACATTTGTCTGGGTTGCAGTCAAAATAGCCACCATCAGCCGGGGCTGAGTTAGCTCTCTGATAGTTTCTGCACATCACGTTAAAAAAAAAAAAAAACTAAAAAAAAATATAAAAAAAAAAGATATAAAAAAATAGTTTTTTTGTTGTTTTATCTCACACATCTTATTACAACTATCTAGTAATGAGACAGTAGTGTAAGATATACAGGAGAGTGGAATATGTACAGCAGAATATTCGCAAGAATCTCTAGACCTATGGGTGTTTAGAAACCTTTTATGTTTGAGTCTCAGATAGTCTTTAGTCTTCATTAGAGATGAGCGAGCATACTCGTCCGAGCTTGGTGCTCGTTCGAGTATTATGGTACTCGTAAGTGCTCGCTGCTCGGACGAGTATCGCGCCATGCTCGAGGAAATGGCAACTTCCGCATTGTGCATTTTTGGCGCCTATAAACTCAGCCAATCACAAGCCAGGAGACTCTGCAGTACACCCAGCATCACGTGGGGCCCTTACATGTCGATAGCAGGGGTTGGCTGGCCTGATCAGGTGACCCTGGAATATACTAGTGACTGTCCCGCGGTGCTCGGCTCAGATGCTGTCTGGATGTCGTTAGGGATAGAGCTGCTGCGTTTCAGGGAGAGTGTTAGGGCCTGCATTTAGTTCTTTGTTAGGCAGGAGTGATCTCACAAGAACCCAACAGCCCTTCTAAGGGCTACATGAAATTTTTTTTTTGTCTCCTGGCTTGGCTGGCTGGCTGGCACTAGTAGTGCAGCTATCGCCATATATAACCCTTTTTTTTTATTGTTCTATCTCAGTGATACAAATCCATTTCACACAGCAGTGTGGAACCATTCTGTGTGTCACAGTTCAGCTGTCCACTCACTACAATCCGTATTTTCTGTCCAGGTGACACATTCTGTACGTCACTTAATTAAACCAGGTCTTTTGCTCTCACTCATACAGCTAGATCACAAAAATCTCTGTGCGACATTTGTCTGGGTTGCAGTCAAAATAGCCACCGTCAGCAGGGGCTGAGTTAGCTCTCTGATAGTTTCTGCACGTCACGTTAAAAAAAAAAAACTAAAAAAAATATAAAAAAAAATATATAAAAAAATAGTTTTTTTGTTGTTTTAGCTCAGTGATACAAATCCATTTCACACAGCTGCGTGGAACCATTCTGTGTGTCACAGTTCAGCTGTCCACTCACTACAATCCGTATTTTCTGTCCAGTTGACACATTCTGTACGTCACTTAATTAAACCAGGTCTTTTGCTCTCACTCATACAGCTAGATCACAAAAATCTCTGTGCGACATTTGTCTGGGTTGCAGTCAAAATAGCCACCGTCAGCAGGGGCTGAGTTAGGTCTCTGATAGTTTCTGCACGTCACGTTAAAAAAAAAAAAACTAAAAAAAAATTAAAAAAAATATATATAAAAAATAGTTTTTTTGTTGTTTTAGCTCAGTGATACAAATCCATTTCACACAGCTGCGTGGAACCATTCTGTGTGTCACAGTTCAGCTGTCCACTCACTACAATCCGTATTTTCTGTCCAGGTGACACATTCTGTACGTCACTTAATTAAACCAGGTCTTTTGCTCTCACTCATACAGCTAGATCACAAAAATCTCTGTGCGACATTTGTCTGGGTTGCAGTCAAAATAGCCACCGTCAGCAGGGGCTGAGTTAGGTCTCTGATAGTTTCTGCATGTCACGTTAAAAAAAAAACAAAACTAAAAAAAAAATATAAAAAAAAATATATAAAAAAATAGTTTTTTTGTTGTTTTAGCTCAGTGATACAAATCCATTTCACACAGCTGCGTGGAACCATTCTGTGTGTCACAGTTCAGCTGTCCACTCACTACAATCCGTATTTTCTGTCCAGGTGACACATTCTGTACGTCACTTAATTAAACCAGGTCTTTTGCTCTCACTCATACAGCTAGATCACAAAAATCTCTGTGCGACATTTGTCTGGGTTGCAGTCAAAATAGCCACCGTCAGCAGGGGCTGAGTTAGGTCTCTGATAGTTTCTGCACGTCACGTTAAAAAAAAAAAAACTAAAAAAAATAAAAAAAATATAAAAAAATAGTTTTTTTGTTGTTTTATCTCAGTGATACAAATCCATTTCACACAGCTGCGTGGAACCATTCTGTGTGTCACAGTTCAGCTGTCCACTCACTACAATCCGTATTTTCTGTCCAGTTGACACATTCTGTACGTCACTTAATTAAACCAGGTCTTTTGCTCTCACGTATACAGCTAGATCACAAAAATCTCTGTGCGACATTTGTCTGGGTTGCAGTCAAAATAGCCACCGTCAGCCGGGGCTGAGTTAGGTCTCTGATAGTTTCTGCACGTCACGTTAAAAAAAAAAAAAACTAAAAAAAAAATATAAAAAAAAGATATTAAAAAAATAGTTTTTTTGTTGTTTTATCTCAGTGATACAAATCCATTTCACACAGCTGCGTGGAACCATTCTGTGTGTCACAGTTCAGCTGTCCACTCACTACAATCCGTATTTTCTGTCCAGGTGACACATTCTGTACGTCACTTAATTAAACCAGGTCTTTTGCTCTCACTCATACAGCTAGATCACAAAAATCTCTGTGCGACATTTGTCTGGGTTGCAGTCAAAATAGCCACCATCAGCAGGGGCTGAGTTAGGTCTCTGATAGTTTCTGCACGTCACGTTAAAAAAAAAAAAAACTAAAAAAAAATATAAAAAAAATATAAAAAAAATAGTTTTTTTGTTGTTTTAGCTCAGTGATACAAATCCATTTCACACAGCTGCGTGGAACCATTCTGTGTGTCACAGTTCAGCTGTCCACTCACTACAATCCGTATTTTCTGTCCAGTTGACACATTCTGTACGTCACTTAATTAAACCAGGTCTTTTGCTCTCACGTATACAGCTAGATCACAAAAATCTCTGTGCGACATTTGTCTGGGTTGCAGTCAAAATAGCCACCGTCAGCCAGGGCTGAGTTAGCTCTCTGATAGTTTCTGCACGTCACGTTAAAAAAAAAAAAACTAAAAAAAATATAAAAAAAAGATATAAAAAAATAGTTTTTTTGTTGTTTTATCTCAGTGATACAAATCCATTTCACACAGCTGCGTGGAACCATTCTGTGTGTCACAGTTCAGCTGTCCACTCACTACAATCCGTATTTTCTGTCCAGGTGACACATTCTGTACGTCACTTAATTAAACCAGGTCTTTTGCTCTCACTCATACAGCTAGATCACAAAAATCTCTGTGCGACATTTGTCTGGGTTGCAGTCAAAATAGCCACCGTCAGCAGGGGCTGAGTTAGTCTCTGATAGTTTCTGCACGTCACTTTAAAAAAAACTAAAAACAAAACTAAAAAAAAAATATAAAAAAAAGATATAAAAAAATAGTTTTTTTGTTGTTTTAGCTCAGTGATACAAATCCATTTCACACAGCTGTGTGGAACCATTCTGTGTGTCACAGTTCAGCTGTCCACTCACCACAATCCGTATTTTCTGTCCAGGTGACACATTCTGTACGTCACTTAATTAAAAAAGGTCTTTTGCTCTCACTGATACAGCTAGATTACAAAAATCTCTGTGCGACATTTGTCTGGGTTGCAACTAAGCAGAACAAGTTTGCCTAATCTAATAGTTTCTGTGTAATTGCTCCATACTGCACGGTACGTAATAACATACGTAATTTTGATCTAACTTATCCACCTATATATTCACTTGTTTAGACTGAACAAGTTTGTGGGTTTCAGTACAGCAGGCCCATTTATTTTATTTTTTTATATAATACACTTATATACAGAAAATGTTGAACCCCAGGACTAAGGGTCGAGGACGAGGGTGTGGGCGTGGGCATTCAAATACTGCAGGGGGCAGAGGCCATGGTCCTGAGCAGGGTGAGACAGCACCTGCTGATGAGGGAGCAGGGGAACGCAGCAGAGCTACACTCCCTAGCTTCATGTCTCAACTTACAGGGACACGTGGTAGAGGACTGTTGAAACCACAACAGTGCGAACAGCTGATGTCGTGGATTGCGGACAATGCTTCAAATAATTTGTCCACCAGTCAGTCTTCCACGCGGTCCACCCACGTTACCCAAGGGAGCACTCCTCTGGCTCCTCCACCTCAACCTCCTTCCCCCCAGTCTGCCCCCTCCCAGGAAAATTTGGAATGCGATCCGGCATACTTTCAGGAACTGTTTTCTGGACCCTTCCCAGAGTCACAAACCACTTCTCAGGTTGCTGCTGACCTCGTTCCCAATGCCCAAGTTTTCCAACTGTCGCAGTCTGTGGGTGATGATGATGATGATGACAATGTTGACTTAGTGGAAGAAGTTTGTAAAGAGGTGTCGGACGATGAGGAGACACGGATGTCAGACAGTGGCGAAGTTGTTGTCATGGCAGGAGGTCCGAGGGGGGAGCAGACTGAGGAATCGGAGGATGACGAGGTGACTGACCCAAGCTGGGTTGATAAGCCGAGTGAAGACAGTGCTTCTGAGGCGGAGGTGAGTGCTGCACCAGAACAGGTTGTGAGAGGCAGTGGTGTGGCCAGAGGGAGAAGCAGGGCAAGAGCTGGTGCATCAGCAGCAACTGTTTCACGTAGTGAAGCTCCCGTGGCGAGGCCTAGATGTTCGC
>ONZH01006015.1:0-36408 GCA_900303285.1 Rhinella marina
TATTTTATTTGTTTCCCTGTTATTAGTTAATGTAACAACCCATGGCTGGCATGGTGGGAATATATAGGGAAGCACCCAACTAGGTGCAACGAAGGTCCATCACCCATGCCCATGCTGGCACTGCTCTCCTATCCCCAGCCACACGATGCAGGCATAAGCCTGACACAGCATGGCGGTAACACCAACAAATGACCAAGTTAGATGAGGTAGCAGGTGAGCCACCCAAAAATTTAGCCTGACGCAGCATGGCGGTGACAACAGAGTGACCAAGTTAGACTGAGGTAGCAGGAGGTGAAGCACGGATGGTAATTCGAAGGTGGAGGAGGAGGGGTTGGAGAAAGTGGCATAGTAATTCTGAGAAACCGTGAATGAGGTAGGCCCAGCAATCCTCCAAGTGGGCAGTACATGAGCGGCCCCAGGATCAGACTCGGTCAGAGTATGTGAAATGCTCAGGGTGGCCGAAAGCCGGGCTCGACGGCGGACCCGTTTCGGGTTATCGAATGTCGAAATGTTGGCTTACATCAAGTTTAGTATCTGTTCTGGTCAGTTGCTGTGGCTGTTGGTGGTAAAGTGGTAAGCATAGCTGCTTCCCAAGCAGTTGACCTGGGTTCGATTCCTGTCTATCGCACTATCGGGCCTGTAGGTGCACCTCTGGAAAAATTGTTTGGAGAGAGGGCCTGTAGGTGGACCTCCGGAAAAATTGTTTGGAGAGAGGGTCTGTAGGTGGACCTCCGGAAAAATTGTTTGAAGACAGGGCCTGTAGGGGGCCCTCCTGAAAAATTGTAAAAGAGTGCCATTTGGACCTCTAAAAAATGGTGTTTTTTTGGTCAGCGTTAGGAAAAGACGAGGAGGAGGAGGAGGAGGAGGAGTAGAGAAGAGAAATCGGACACATAAGTAATGTAAATCTTTAGCTGCTTTCCCCCGGAGGAGATTTAAATTCCGGTGAAATCTAGGCTTTGTTCATTTTAATAAGCGTCAGCCTGTCAGCACTGTCAGTTGACAGGCGTGTACGCTTATCGGTGATGACGCCACCAGCTGCACTGAATACCCACTCTGACAGCACGCTAGCGGCAGGGCAGGCCAGCACCTCCAAGGCGTACAGCGCCAGTTCAGGCCACGTGCCAGCTTTGAAACCCAGTAGTTGTATGGAGCAGAGTGATCACTACGGACGTTGGTATGGTCAGCTAGGTACTCCCTCACCATCTTTCAGTACAGCTCCCCCCTACTCTGCCTAGACTGGGGACAGGTGACAATGTCTTGCTGGGGTGACATAAAACTGGCAAAGGCCTTGGAGAGCATTCCCCTGCCAGTGCTGGACAAGCTGCCTGCTCGCCTCCTCTCCCCCGCTACTTGGCCCACAGAACCATGCCCTCTGTCGCTAGCGGCGTCAGATGGGAAGGATTGTTTCAGCTTGTGCACAAGGGCCTGTTGATATCTATTAACTCTCATACTCCTTTCCTCTGCAGGGTCATGGGATAGGCAGCCTAACATGAAGTCTGCCATGTGCGCCAGAGTCCCAACACGCAAGAATTCCCTCTCCTCACTGGCCTGACTCTCCATTTCCTCCTCCTCCAAGTCCTCCTCTTAAGCCCATACACGCTCAAGAGTTAAGGACTGAGCACTGGTACCCTCTTCTGTCTCGCCGACATTCTCCTCCTCTTCCTCCTCATCCTCATCCCCCTCCTCCGATACGCGCTGAGAAACAGACCGGAGGGTGCTCTGGCTATCAAGCGACGTATCTTCCTCCACCGTCTCTTGTGACAAGCACAAAGCATCCGACTTCATGCTGAGCAGTGAATTTTTCAACAGGCAAAGCAGCGGGATGGTGAGGCTGATAATGGCAGCATCGCCGCTGACCATCTGTGTTGACTCCTCAAAGTTGCTCAACACCTGGCAGATATCAGACATCCACGTCCACTCCTCATTGTAGACTTGAGGAATCTGACTGACCTGACTACCAGTTCTGGTGGAAGTTGACATCTGGCAGTCTACAATCGCTCTGCGCTGCTGGTAAACTCTGGATAACATGTTTAATGTCGAATTCCATCTTGTGGGCACGTCGCACAACAGTCGGTGAGCGGGCAGTTGTAGGCGGCGCTGCGCTGCCCTGAGAGTGGCAGCATCTGTGCTCGACTTGTGGAAATGCGCACAGATGCGGCGCACCTTGGTGAGCAAATCAGACAGATTGGGGTATGTCTTGAGGAACCGCTGAACTATTAGATTGAAGACGTGGGCCAGGCGTGGCATATGTGTCAGACTGCCGAGTTGCAGAGCCGCCACCAGGTTACGCCCGTTGTCACACACAACCATGTCTGGCTTTAGGTTCAGCGGTGCCAGCCACAGATTGGTCTGCGCCGTGATGCCCTGTAACAGCTCTTGGGCGGTGTGCCTTTTGTCACCTAAGCTCAGCAGTTTGAGCACCGCCTGCTGGCGCTTACCCACGGCACCCCACCTGCTGCTGCGCCTAGAGCTACCGACTGAAAGCGCCGTGCCCACGGATGGTAATTCGGAGGAGGAGGTAGAGGAGGAGGAGGGGTCGGAGGAGGAGGCATAGTACGTCTGAGAGACCGTGACCGAGGTAGGCCCCGCAATCCTCGGTGTGGGCAGTACATGAGCGGCCCCAGGGTCAGTCTCGGTCCCAGCCTCCACCAAGTTAACCCAATGTGCCGTCAGTGAGATATAGTGTCCCTGCCCGGCAGCACTTGTCCACGTGTCCGTGGTTAGGTGGACCTTCTCAGAAACAGTGTTGGTCAGGGCACGGATGATGTTCTGTGACACGTGCTGGTGTAGGGCTGGGACGGCACATCGGGAAAAATAGTGGCGGCTGGGGACCGAATACCGAGGGGCAGCCACCGCCATGAGATTGTGAAAGGCCTCGGTCTCTACCAGCCTATAGGGCAGCATCTCCAGGCTCAGCAATTTGGAGATGTGGACGTTGAGGGCTTGGGCATGTGGGTGGGTGGAACTGTATTTCCTCTTGCGCTCCAGCGTCTGCTGTAAAGACAGCGGAACGCTGCGCTGGGACACATTGGTGGACACTGTGGAGGATCGTGGAGGCGAAGTTGTGGTTTTCCGGCGGTAAGCGCTAGTGCCGGGGTCCTGGGCAGGGGGTTGACTAGCAGAGGAAGCGAGTGACACAGGGGAAGGAGCAGTGGTGTGACCCGCAGGAGGTGGAGAGCGGCCTTGGTTCCATTGAGTGGGGTGTTTAGCACTCATATGCCTGCGCATGCTGGTGGTGGTTAGGCTAGTAGTGGTGGCACCCCTGCTGATCCTGGTGTGGCACAGGTTGCACACCACAGTCCGTCGGTCATCCTTACTTTCTTTAAAGAACCTCCAGACTTGCGAACATCTAGGCCTCGCCACGGGAGCTTCACTACGTGAAACAGTTGCTGCTGATGCACCAGCTCTGGCCCTGCTTCTCCCTCTGGCCACACCACTGCCTCTACCAACCTGTTCTGGTGCAGCACTCACCTCCGCATCAGAAGCACTGTCTTCACTCAGCTTATCAAACCAGCTTGGGTCAGTCACCTCGTCATCCTCCGATTCCTCAGTCTGCTCCCCCCTCGGACTTCCTGCCCTGACAACAACTTCACCACTGTCTGACAACCGTGTTTCCTCCTCATCCGACACCTCTTTACACACTCCTTCCACTAAGTCAACAATGTCATCACCCACAGACTGCGACAGTTGGAAAACTTGGGCATCGGGAACGAGGTCAGCAGCAACCTGAGAAGTGGTTTGTGACTCTGGGAAGGGTCCAGAAAACAGTTCCTGAGTGTATGCCGGATCGCATTCCAAATTTTCCTGGGAGGGGCAGACTGGGGGGAAGGAGGTTGAGGTGGAGGAACCAGAGGAGTGCTCCCTTGGGTAACGTGGGTGGACTGCGTGGAAGACTGACTGGTGGACAAATTACTTGAAGCATTGTCCGCAATCGACGACATCAGCTGTTCGCACTGTTGTGGTTTCAACAGTCCTCTACCACGTGTCCCTGTAAGTTGAGACATAAAGCTAGGGAGTGTAGCTCTGCGGCGTTCCCCTGCTCCCTCATCAGCAGGTACTGTCTCACCCTGCCCAGGACCACGGCCTCTGACCCCTGCAGTAATTGAATGCCCACGCCCTCGTCCTCGACCCTTAGCCCTGGGGTTCAACATTTTCTGTATATAAGTGTATTATATATAAAAAATAAAATAAATGGGCCTGCTGTACTGAAACCCACAAACTTGTTCAATCTGAACAAGTAAATATATAGGTGGATAAGTTAGATCACAATTACGTATGTTATTACCGTGCAGTATGGACAGGGGCGGTCTTGGCATTTCTGGGGCCCTAAGCGAAGTTATGTCCGGGGGCCCCCACCCCCAATGACGCGTCACGCCCCTGATGACACGCCCTCTGATGACACCCCCCCCAATGGCACGCCCCCCCACACATCAAAGACTGGGACTAGAGCATGCTCGGGTGGAATTTGCGTGCGCTTTTTCAAATCTGCACGCTAATTCATATGCATATTTTAGTATGTACACTAATGTGTATGCATTTTATAAATTAGTACGCATTAACGTACTAATTTATAAAATGAGTACGCATTCGGACAAATGCAGTACGTGACAGCTGGGCGGTCGGTCTTGGACACCAGCACAAGAGCGGAGCGTGGGGGCCCCCTTGGACGTCGGGGGCCCTATGCAAATGCATAGGATGTGTGGTGCCCAAGACCGCCCCTGAGTATGGAGCAATTACACGGAAACTATTAGATTAGGCAGACTTGGTCAGCTTAGTTGCAACCCAGACAAATGTCGCGCAGAGATTTTTCTAATCTAGCTGTATCAGTGACAGCAAAAGACCTTTTTTAATTAAGTGACTGAACTAAGCTGAACTGTGACACACAGAATGGTTCCACACAGCTGTTTGAAATGGATTTGTATCACTGAGATAAAACAACAAAAAACTATATATATTTTTTTGGTTTTGTTTTTTTTAATGTGACGTGCAGAATATATCAGAGAGCAAACTCAGCCCCTGCTGACTGTGGTTATTTTGACTGCAACCCAGACAAATGTCGCACAGAGATTTTTGTAATCTAGCTGTATCAGTGACAGCAACAGACCTTTTTTAATTAAGTGACGTACAGAATGTGTCACCTGGACAGAAAATACGGATTGTGGTGAGTGGACAGCTGAACAGAATGGTTCCACACAGCTGTATGAAATGGATTTGTATCACTGAGATAAAACAACAAAAAAACTATTTTTTTATATATATTTTCTGTTATATATATATTTTTTTTTTAACGTGACGTGCAGAAACTATCAGAGAGCAAACTTAGCCCCTGCTGACGGTGGCTATTTTGACTGCAACCCAGACAAATGTCGCACAGAGATTTTTGTAATCTAGCTGTATCAGTGACAGCAAAAGACCTTTTTAATTAAGTGACAGACATAATGTGTCACCTGGACAGAAAATACGGATTGTGGTGAGTGGACAGCTGAACTGTGACACACAGAATGGTTCCACACAGCTGTGTGAAATGGATTTGTATCACTGAGATAAAACAACAAAAAAACTATTTTTTATATATATTTTTTTATATGTATATTTTTCTATTCTTATTTTTTTTTTAATGTGACGTGCAGAAACTATCAGAGAGCAAACTCAGCCCCTGCTGACGGTGGCTATTTTGACTGCAACCCAGACAAATATCGCACAGAGATTTTTCTAATCTAGCTGTATCAATGACAGCAAAAGACCTTTTTTTAAATAAGTGACGTATAGAATATGTCACCTGGACAGAAAATATGGATTGTGGTGAGTGGACAGCTGAACTGTGACACACAGAATGGTTCCACACAGCTGTATGAAATGGATTTGTATCACTGAGATAAAACAACAAAAAAACTATATATTGTTTTTTTTTGTTTTGTTTTTTTTTAACGTGACGTGCAAAAACTATCAGAGAGCAAACTCAGCCCCTGCTGACGGTGGCTATTTTGACTGCAACCCAGACAAATGTCGCACAGAGATTTTTGTAATCTAGCTGTATCAGTGACAGCAAAAGACCTTTTTTAATTAAGTGACGTACATAATGTGTCACCTGGACAGAAAATACGGATTGTGTTGAGTGGACAGCTGAACTGTGACACACAGAATGGTTCCAAACAGCTGTGTGAAATGGATTTGTATCACTGAGATATAACAATAAAAAAAAGGGTTATATATGGCGATAGCTGCACTACTAGTGCCAGCCAGCCAGCCCAGCAAGGAGACCAAAAAAAAAAATGTCTTGTAACCCTTAGAAGGGCTGTTGGGTTCTTTTGAGATCACTACTGCCTAACAAAGAACTAAATGCAGGCCCTAACACTCTCCCTGAAACGCAGCAGCTCTATCCCTAACGACATCCAGACAGCATCTGAGCCGAACACCACGGGCAGTCACTAGTATATTCCAGGGTCACCTGATCAGGCCAGCCAACCCCTGCTATCGACATGTAAGGGACCCACGTGATGCTGGGTGTACCGCAGAGTCTCCTGGCTTGTGATTGGCTGAGTTTATAGGTGCCAAAAATGCACAATGCGGAAGTTGCCATTTCCTCAAGCATGGCGAGATACTCGTCCGAGCAGCGAGTACTTACGAGTACTGTAATATTCGAACGAGCACCAAGCTCGGACGAGCATGCTCGCTCATCTCTAATTATCTGTTAACAAAAAAGTAGATTCAGTATTAAAGCTCTGTTATTCTTTTGATAGGCTTAAATAAAGATGCCCACAGAAGAGCATTGCACTTATCAGTGTAATGTGTGATGCTGTAATTAAAGGAAATGTGTCACCAAAAATGTTATCTGCCAGTTAAAATCTGATAGCGACAGATATCAACATGATTATGGGGGACAGACATCTTGTATGAGCTGTTCTCAACAGCATTTAGAAAGCATTAAGAAAGATGTTTTACAGCAGACCCATGGTCCATAGACAAAATGGTCATGAGGGGACCTCATTGACTTCTATGGGAGAGTTTTCTAGGCATGCTCTGTGACCTGTGCAGAGGTCATTGTACAAGGAAAAAATAGATAAGATCTGACAATCACCTATTATGAATGGTGGATCTGGTCTTATCTATACACAGAGGTGGTATCATTACAGGCAGGATTAGAATGCCAGATAAGGAGTTAACTGCAATAACGTGATCTGTACAAAACGAAAAATGGCACCTATTATTAAGCTTAGTGGGCAGTGTGAAAGCTCCAGGATTTTATGTGTTTTTTTATAAATATAGATATTGACATGGAAAATTAAAAATAACAGGAACAAAAATTATGTAAAAATATATTCAGCATTAAAAAAGATTTAAACAATAGGTCATTTTCTGATTACACATTCCCTTTAAATCACTCATTCCCTTCCCTCACTGGGTGCAGTGAATGGTCTGACTGAGAATGTGAAGTGAGGCTGTTTGCCGTGCTAATATCCCAAACAAAGTTAAAGAGAAAGCACAGGAAGTAGAATACATGGGGTGACACCAAAGTATTATATCCAGGAAACCATCTGCCCATTTCTTTGTGTAAAGAAAATAAATAAATAAATGAAAAAAGTTACAAAGAATATTCACATATAGGCTTAAATATTTTAATGGAAAAGACATACAATGCAACGGCACACTGCTAACCAGATAAAGCACAAACCGCCTTTGAGATATGAGGTATTCTGGAGCTAATGCTATGCTTGTTTAGTAAATTAGAGATTCTTGGCAAATATATTTTGTACAAACTTATCTGGGCCCGTCCACCAAATCGTCAAGGTGATCTCTGTAGGACGGGAACCTAACACTATTTCTTACCTGTTATGTGCCAACCTTGGCTTCCGTATAATCAGGGGGTGTTTGGTTCCACATGCATGCTGGGTCCCCTCTGCCTTTTGCCATTTATGGTGCTTCAAAGGCCTCCACTATGAATGTTGGTACCTGCATCCCTGTATTAGTGGAGGCCTTTGAAGCACCATTTCTTACATAACAGGTAAGAAATAGTGTTAGGCCCAGATAATTTTGTACAAAATATATTTGCCAAGAATCTCTAATTTACTAAACAAGCATAGCATTAGCTCCAAAATACCTCATATCTCTATGGCATTTTGTGCTTTATCTGATTAGCAGTGTGCCATTGCATTGTATGTATTTTCTTTTCCTTGTGCATTTAGCCATAGCAACGTGCACCTGCGCACTGTGATGTGCTGACTGAAATTCCCCTTTTTTTCCTTTGTAATTTTGTTACTGGAGGTGTGGCTACTACATTTGGTCATGCACTCCTGACTAGCCCCATCTGCCCCATAGGCTGATTTTAATTAGTGTAACTATAAAGCCAAGTGGACTCGGCATGCATGTTGGTACCTGCATCCCTGTATTAGTGGAGGCCTTTGAAGCACCAGAAATGGCAAAAGGCAGAGGGGACCCAGCATGCATGTGGAACCAAACACCCCCTGATTATACGGAAGCCAAGGTTGGCACATAACAGGTAAGAAATAGTGTTAGGTTCCAGTCCTACAGAGATCACCTTGACGATTTGGTGGACGGGCCCAGATAATTTTGTACAAAATATATTTGCCAAGAATCTCTAATTTACTAAACAAGCATAGCATTAGCTCCAGAATACCTCATATCTCTATGGCATTTTGTGCTTTATCTGGTTAGCAGTGTGCCGTTGCATTGTATGTATTTTCCTTTCCTTGTGCATTTAGCCATAGCAACGTGCACCTGCGCACTGGGATGTGCTGACTGAAATTCCCCTTTGTTTCTTTGTAATTTTGTTACTGGAGGTGTGGCTACTCCATTTGGTCATGCACTCCTGACTAGCCCCGCCTGCTCCATAGGCTGATTTTAATTAGTGTAACTATAAAGCCGAGTGGACTCGGCATGCATGTTGGTACCTGCATCCCTGTATTAGTGGAGGCCTTTGAAGCACCAGAAATGGCAAAAGGCAGAGAGGACCCAGCATGCATGTGGAACCAAACAACCCCTGATTATATGGAAGCCAAGGTTGGCACGTAACAGGTAAGAAATAGTGTTAGGTTCCTGTCCTACAGAGATCACCTTGACGATTTGGTGGACGGGCCCAGATAAGTTTGTACAAAATATATTTGCCAAGAATCTCTAATTTACCAAACAAGCATAGCATTAGCTCCAGAATACCTCATATCTCTATGGCATTTTGTGCTTTATCTGATTAGCAGTGTGCCGTTGCATTGTATGTATTTTCCTTTCCTTGTGCATTTAGCCATAGCAACGTGCACCTGCGCACTGGGATGTGCTGACTGAAATTCCCCTTTTTTTCTTTTTAAATATTTTGATGGTAATGCCCCTTTAATAACAATAGGAGATGACAGCTTTAGCAAGTAGTAACATATTTTTTTTTCTTCAATGTGCAACTTGCAATTTATAATATACGTAACTGCAGGACTGACACAGCAGAGCAGTCTAGACAAAGGCTAGGAAATCACCCTGGCTTCTTCCGTGAGTGGAGTTGTCCCCACTTTCTCTGTAGCTAGAAGGTGGACACGTCTTCACCAGTCATGGTCTGAGCAACCAGCTGCAATTTGTGTACGCCAAGGGTTACAGATATGCTTTCGACACCTACTGTGCTTTCAGATATGGTCACAACAGTAGAGAACCCCAACCCACACAGTGGCACTCTTTCCTCTTGTCTTTGGGCCTTACCGGATAAAACATATGTTTGGAAATGCTGCAGGCATGATTTGGCATGATAGTTTGTGCACAACAGTTTTCGATTAGGTCCTATATAAAATTTGAAGAGGCCCCAAGGCCTGAATATTAGCGTCCCTTTATTACATAATCAGCAAATACCTTGTACAACTCTATCACAACTTCCATAAAACAATGCTTTATTTTGCCAAGGATGTAAAACCAGATACAGAAGACAAGCAGCGTCTACTCGTTTCAGGTCACCACATCAGACCCTTATTCTTCACATTCTGGTCTGATGTAGATGTTACTTGTCTTTTGTATCTGGCTTTTACATTGTTGCCAAAATAAAGCACCATTTTATGGAAGCTGGAGTTCCTCTCTTTCACCTGCTGACATAAGCTTTAACCTGATCCAAGCTATTCCGAGCTTCCGAGTGCCTTCAGGTGAGCTGGACTGGTGTTGTTTATTAACTCTTCTCAGAATGACATAGTGTAACTTGACTTGGCAGAGTATACTCTTCACATAAGCTCACGATATACGCCAGGTGCGCCAATTTGGTACTTATCTAACCATGAGATGAAAGTGTCAAAGTGTACAATTTTACTTTGACATCCAATATGCTTCACTGTTACTAAGCCAAATTGCCGTCTCTTCCTGCTTTTAGGGCTTGGTTATGTTTACAGGAATTCAGGCTCACAAAGCGTCACTGCCATGGCAAAACCTATGTTTTTTACCTGCTGTCTACTAGGGGACCATGATCTCCTGTTGCAGCATTTCCTACTGCTCTCCTCCTGATATTTTGGGAGTCCAACCTCCGGGATTCCTTCTGACACTGAGAATTAATCCACACAATCTTTTTTTTTTGCACAGTGGCACAATACAGATCCATACATTGCATTCATTTTACGTTTTACTGCCCTAATCAGGTTTTTTTCTGTGATTCCACTCCTGCCTCTAGGTGTAAAGGTAACACCCCCGTTGCTCATAGAGGTTCATTTGCATACATTAAAACATAAGTTTTCTCAGTAATGTGGGCACATATGAACATGGGACCAACACAGATGTCTTCTGATGCCAAGCGCACATGTAACAGGTCAGTCAGTGTAATAGCTGCAAATCTACTGACAGATGTCCTTTTATGTAGTTCTCTGGATGAATTAATGGATTTTTGCTCTTTGCACCTTTTTGAAACATCCTTCACACAGGCTTTTGGGGTATTGTGCTGGCAATAATTATCTGTAGAAACTTGAGGTTTTGAAAAAAAAAAAACTGTCTGTACATGTAAAAAAATGAGTTCTTCCTTACAGGGGGTTGGTATTGTGATATAGAAATGTACTAAGTTCAGAAGTTGCCGCAAGCGGCTTAAGCACAGTATGACCAGCCTCTCACTCCCTCAAAGCTTTCACTGATCACATTCCCAAACATCTACAAAAACATATCTTTTTATTTTTTCCCTATTGTGTAACTATCTTGCTATAATAGTTGTTTGTGACTATATACTCTGTAATCATTTTTCTGGCAGACACCGCCAGGCTCAATTATTTCTTATTAAAAGCTGAAACCACTATGGTACTTCTGCACTGTAGGCATCTACCTGCCTACTGCCCCTTTATTGCCTGATAAGGCTGTTTTTCAGCCTCTGAGCCAATCAGGGCAATATCCTACCACTTCATCCCAGTGTCATGTGATCATGTGATCATCCGTATTCTTCCTCCCTATTTTTTCCATTATATAGTGTGTGTATATATATATATATATATATATATATAAATATATATATAGCTTTATGACGTGTGCAAATACACATTTTTTACTGTTAGTCAATCTAAAATTATACATGTTGTTCAAGCTCTTTAATTTTCCAAACCGCCAAACATGAAATGTATTCACTGAAAATACACTGAGCTGGCTGTACATTTTGTGGGTTTTCTAGGCAGGCACACCTGTATTAACATATGATGAGGAAGCAAAACGTTTGATTATTACACAATCTGTCATTGATGCCGTCCATATGGGCACAGACATTTCAATTTTAAAGCATCAGCAAATTCCATTATTACAGAAGCAAAAAAAACCATTTTGGAAGGAAATAGTGTAGTATTAAGAAAATTGTTAGTTCTCTGAAGATATAATTTAAAACTGTACGACAAGATATATACTGCAATCAGTGACCTGTTGAGTTTGTGGAAAATCTGACTATAAAGAGTAAACATAGTTTATAGTTTAGTTTATAGCCTCATAGTTCCACTTTATAATCACTGACCCTCTTCCCTTGGTGAGATCAGTTAAGGGAACTGCTATAGCTGCAAAATTGGGTATGAACTGCCTATAGTAGCCTGTAATCCCCAGGAATTCCTTCACTTGTCTCTTATTTACAGGCTGGGGCCAGTTCTGCATGGCTTCAATCTTGTCAATTTGGGGTTTGACTAAGCCTCTCCCAATAATGTAACCCAAGTACTTGGCTTCTAGACCGATGCTACATTTCTTGTGGTTTGCGGTCAACCCTGCTCTACTCAAATCATCAATGACTGCCGGTACTTTGAGTAGGTGTGTCTCCCAGTCCGCACTTTGTATGACTATGTCATCAAAATAAGCAGAAGCGTACTGTCCATGTGGCCTCAAAACTCTGTCCATTAGTCGATGAAATTTTGCAGGAGCCCCATGTAGTCCAAATGGCATAGTTACATACTAAAATAAGCCATCAGTTGTGGAAAATGCTGTCTTCTCTTTGGCAGCGTCCGTCAGTGGTATCTGCCAATAACCTTTTGTCAGGTCTAAGGCCACAATTTAACGAGCTGTACCAAGTCGGTCTATAAGTTCGTCAACTAGTGGCATAGGGTATGCATCAAACTTGGACACAGCATTCAACCTCCTAAAATCATTACAGAACCTTATGGTACCATCAGGCACTATGAGACTCCTCAATTACTCTCAACTCCAGCATATCTTGCACTTCTTTTGAAACTGCCTCCCTTCTGGCTTCAGGAATCCTATAAGGTTTTACATGGATCCTAACTCCAGGGTCAGTTATGATATCATGTTTTATGAGTGGTGTCTGCCCTGGCTTTTCTGAAAAAAACTCTGTTCTGGGCGACCAACTGTCTAGCTTCTTTCCTTTGGACATCGGACAGAGTCTCGGCTATTCTGACAGCAGGCATTACTGCCCCATTATTGATGGGTGGAGCAAGTTCTGCCGCCAGGACTCGCCGTTCTTTCCAAGGTTTTAACAGATTTACATGGTAAATCTGTTCTGGCTTCTGTCAGGATTCGGGGGCGCTGCGGCCCTCCAGCGGATGTTGGGCGGGTGCGGGCGTTCCCGTGTCCTGACGCTATGCGGCGCTCATCCCGAGTGCAAGCCAGAAAATCCTCTTGTAACACTTAGGTTCCTATAGGGTTAAAGGTTTGGCTAGTTTTGCTAGTTTTACTGGCAGGCGTCCCTGCCAGTAATTTTGGTCCATTCAGGGTGTGGCTGGGATCCCTGCTCCTATCACGCCTTGGGGCTGGGACTCTAGCCAGTATTCAGTTTCACACTCACTATTCATCTGTGCCTGCTATAGAGCCTTGAGCCTAAGCTAGCTACTCTGTGTTTATCCGGTATTCCTGTGACTCTGTACCTTATTCCCTGGTTTCTGTTACTTTACCTACCTTTTGTGTTATCCTCTGTTTATTCCTTGCTTGGTTCCGTTACTTTTTACCCCTTCAGTTCCTGACCTGTTTAGGGTTGCTCCTGCTGGTGTTTTTTTTTTGGTTGTTTATCTGGTATTCCACTTTCTTCAGTGTAATTGCAGTCTTCGGTTGGGGCCAGCCTGTTAAGGAGCCGGGTTCCCCAAAAGGCAGGGACAGTGGTTTGGGAGGAGTGTCAGGGCCTCACTTTGTCTGTGTCATTTGTGTCCCCCAGACCCACTCCTCACAGCTTCCTTTTACATGGTTAGTATAATTTATAGTTAACCTCACCTACTCTTTCAATAATTTCAAACGAACCTTGCCATTTAGCTAAGAATTTACTCTCCACTGTGGGGACAAGAACTAGTACTCGATCCCCAGGTGCAAGTGTTCGGATCTTGGCTCCCCTGTCATAAATCATTTTCTGTACCCCTTGCACCCGTTCCATATGTTCCTTTACAATTGGCATGACTGCTGAAATCTTGTCCTGCATCTGGGAAACATGCTGTATTACACTTTTGTACGGTGTGACCTGTCCTTCCCAAGTTTCTTTATCTACATCTAATAAATCACGTGTATGTCTACCGTATATGAGCTCGAAAGGTGAAAACCATGTGGATGACTGTGGTACCTCCCTTATGACAAACAGCAGGTATGGGAGCAAAAAGTCCCAATTTTTGCAATCTTTATCTACCACCTTTTTCAGCATTTGTATCAGAGTTTTATTAAATCTTTCAACCAATCCGGCAGTTTGGGGGTGATAGACTGATGTACGTAGTTGGGTAACTTTAAAAAGCCTGCAAAGTTCCTTCATAACATTAGACATAAACGGTGTCCCTTGGTTTGTGAGTATTTCTTTTGGAATACCAACCCGACTAAACACATGGACCAATTATTTTGCTATGGTCTTTGATGAGGTATTGCGCAAAGGTATGGCCTCAGGGTAACGAGTAGCATAATCCATTATGACTAAAATATGCTGGTGACCACGAGCTGACTTTATTAGGGGACCAACTAAATCCATCCCAATGCGTTCAAAGGGTATTTCAATAATTGGCAAGGGCACCAAAGGGCTGCGGAAATGAGGCATAGGGGGCATATATATAGGGCAAGATTTACAATATGCTTTAATGTCTCTGGCATTCCAGGCCAGAAAAATCTTTCCAAAATTCTTTCAGTAGTTTTCTGGCTCCCCAAATGGTCACCCATAATGTCTCCATGTGCTAGATCCAGAACAGTTCTCCTGTAGGGCTTTGGGTCCACTAACTGCTGTACCACATCCTCTCCCTTCTTGTCTATCTGATAGAACAATTCATTCTCTAGAGCCATGTAGGGAAAAGCAAGCCTAGTACCAGACTCCACAGGATTCCTATTTACCACTTTTATATTCTCTCTGGCTCGCGTCAGGGTAAGGACCTACATTTGCTCACTTTGAAAGTCGTCTTTCCTAACGTCTAGGTCAGGCATACCCTAAAGTGTTACCCCTTTAGTCTCAGTCTCTGACGTGGACTTATCTAGCTCTCCCACCATAATAGAAAATGGAAAAGGGGTGGAGCTATCTGCCGATACCTCAACTATATCCCCTAGTAGGGAATCCTCTAATGGTTCTGGGCCTATATCAGGTGCTGTCAATATCGGCGGTGCACCTCTTTTTGTTTCCAACTTGGACTCCCATAATTTCCAAAAATGTGGAAAATCTCTCCCAAGAATAACCTCATGCAGTAGTGCTGGGACTAATCCAACTTTATGAAGCATTGACCCATAGGGAGTTACTAAACATAGCACTTACTAAACATATGACGTCCCTGTCTACCTGCTGGAGAGCTTCTCCCTGTCAGCTCAAAAAATAAGACTTTCAGCAATCTTTTACTGACGTTTGGCTCATTCACACAGACTTTCTGTGTCCCCAGGCAGAGAGAGACTTACTGAACCCCTGGTCTGTTATATCCCCACCCTCTGTGCTGCTTCATTAATTATCTCACAGGTTAGAGGCTTTCAACTGCTACTTCAAATAGGAGAGGAATCTTGGGGAAATATATCTCCTTTCCACCACCAATCCTGCATTGGTATCACAATATATATATATACTATATATAGTGTGTGTGTTCTTAGACTATGTGAGTATATAGACTGAGTAAGGCCTCATACACACGTATCTATTTTGGAGTCCGCAAAACACAGATCCCAGCTGTGAGCATGCCACCCTTTTTCCCATCTAGAGAAAAGTTCTATTGTTTTCCAAAAATGGACAAGAATAGGACATGTTCTAGTTTTTTTCCGGGCCATGGAACAGACTTATGGATGTACACATGGGTCTCTTTATAGCTTACCAAGCACCGCTCTGTATATTGTGTAGATTGGAATTGTAGCTCATTGTAGCAGCTAGGCCATGTGACCGATGAACATCACTAGCCTTCCAACAGTTGATCGGTGGGGGTCCCAGGACTTGGACCCCAGCCGATCTGATATTGATGACCTATTCTATATCGAATAACCGGATAACACCTTTAATATTTTCTGCTGAGCGCCTGTGTAGAACTGGTATCTATACTTTATAGTCAGGTGGTAATATTAGTTTTCTTGTAGTGATTTTTATTCCATAACAGTAGGGTAATATTACTCAGTTAGTAGTGGTAATGGTAGTGGTTATGATGCAGCAGCAGTATTTGTGTCCTGTATAGTGGTATTATTGATAATACTGGCCTTTGTACCTCAACTATGGAATTATTTCATATTTAATGACTGAATAGTGGTGATATTTGGTCCTGGTTTAGTGGTATTATTTGATAATTAATGTATATACATGACATACTGTGGATTTCTAAATCTGCATGGCAGGTCAGTTTGCACAAGGAACAAGGATGCAAAGTGGTTATGAGATTTGTCTAATCTCATACACCTTGCCGGTACTATATTACTCTGCGGTTTCTGCGTATAAGAATCCGCTTGGAAAAACCGTGCGTGATCTGCAACGTGTGCAAGCACTCTATGTATGATTGTGTTGTTTGTGCAATATTTAATTTGGGGCCTCACTTAACATCTTGTCGAGGGCCACACGTTGTCTACAACTGGCCCTCAGCCAGGCGAGATATCTGGTCCTGTCAAGCCAGCAAGAGGGAGCTACATTTATCACTTTTGGCTACATTTATGACATGCAACATTTTGAGATGTTGCATAAAAAAAAAAAGTTGCAAGTCCACTCCAGTCCCCTGACAGTGTAGAAACAGATAGAATTATAGTAAATATTAAGGGCACAAAAACACATTTATCAAACAATATGTCCAACCACACAGGGGAAAATATGGCAATACCTGCCAATTTGCAAGCATCTTGTCATGGCAATATTAAGGGCTCATGCATATGAACCAGATTTTTCTGCAGATCAGATGCAGAACTATTTACTTCAATGGGACCGCAAAACATACGGACAGCACTCCATGTGCTGTCCACATTCGTTGCTCCATTCCATGGAGCCTGAAAAAAATAGAACATGTCCTATTCTTCTCTGTTTTGCGGACAAGAATAGGCATTTCTATTATGGGCGGCCCGTTCCGTTCTGCAAATTGCGGAATGCGCACAGTCGGCATCTGTGTTTTGCGGGCCGGAAAACACAGAGCGGTCATGTGCATGAGCCCTTACTCCTTCCCAACCAAGCCATTTTCTATTTTTTTCAATTTCATTTTTTTTTACTCCCTTCCTTCCAAGTGCAATATTTTTTTTTCCATTCAGTCTTATAAGGTTTTTTTTTTTTTGCGGAATTTGTCGGTGCCTCTTCATAACTCCGGAGGATCCACGGCCAGCACAGGGGCTATATTAAGACCTGCGTCTAAAATGCCGGTCTAAATAAATGACACCAATGTTTACATACTGTATGTGATTAGACAGTAGTAAATCAGCCACATACACTCTTTTTGCTGAGTCACTCCTGCTTATTGGGAGCAGCAGAAACATGTCTAAATCTCTTAATAAATATAATGTACAACCAAATATGGCTCTGTCTGTGCAATTAACTAGACAGTCTAAAATTGTGCCAGAATTATTACCGAGGCTGATGCTGGATAATAAATCTGGTACATCAGTAGACTGTCTAGTTTTAGGGGGTAATGTACTAAATGCACTGCACCAGAAAATGTTTTATCGGTAGAGCAGGCATTGGTGTCAAATTTATGATGTATTTGCACCATTTTTAGAGCGGTTTCCGCCATGTGCCAAGAGTTACATTACTTTATAACTACAATATTGCAAAAAAATGGACATGAAGCATTTACTAGTGAGGAACTTGCCTCTGTAGTACACATGGAGCTGGATCAATCAAAGAGCAGCATTTTGCATTGAGTTAAAGGGCATCTGTCAGTAGCTTTGTACCTATGAAACCTGCTGACCTGTTACATGTGTGCTCGGCACCTGGAGGAATCTGTGTTGGTCTCATGTTCATATCGGACTGATACTGTGGTGATCACTAGTCTTATTGTTGTTTATCTTTCAAACTTAGCCCCTCGTCCCCTGATGAGTCTTAGGGGCACTTACTGAGACGAAACGCGTTGGTACTTCCTTTGAGAGTAGGGTTTATTTTCCTTTTAAATTTTCTTTCTGATATTTTCCTTAGATATACCTTGTCAGGGTTGACTTACTTACCCAGACAGGGCGATGACTCTGTATTTAGGAGGTCATTAGGGCGGAATAGACCTGGCAGGGCGTAATAGGGATAGGATACACATACTGTATCATCCCATTCTTACTGTCATCAGCACCAACCTGACACCCGATATCTACATGCCAACCGAATTATCAGCATACCGGTAAGACTGTTCCTGTATTTATCATGTGATATTGTCTAATTTTAGATACAACTGAAGTAAATGTTAAGTTTTAATATAGTATATTGCCCCTTTTTGGATTATTTTTTTTTTTAGTTATAAGGGAGCTCAGCATTTTTTGGTTTTCTCACATTCATATGTGCCTGCTTTGCTGAGAAAAATGTTATGCAAAATAAGTCTCTAGGAACAACGGGGGTGTTGCCATTACACCTAGAGGCTCCACTTTCTTTGCATCTGCCACACTCTCAGCACTTTCATAGATAGGGCCAGACAGTATAATAATCATGATCACAACAGACCCTGTAAATAAAAGTGCAGAGGGCATGGAAATTGCAGAGACAGCTGAACTTCTAGTAGCAATGACAACGCCCCTGTTGCTCCTAGATGCTCATTCGCATATATTAAAACATCATTTTTCTCAGCAATGCAGGTACTGTACATATGAACATGGGACCAACACACACACATGTAACAGGTCAGCCAGTTTCATAGGTACAAATCTGCTGACAGATGGTCTTTAAACTGTTACTGCCTGTTAGGTCTACATTTAAAAATTAATGCTTTAGAAAGTATTTCATTCTAGTCATTTGGAGCATGTAAAATAGTTGTAGAAACCCGCACATACATAATAAAAGATGTCAAACAGTGGAAAAAGCAAGAAACATAAATGATTGTATTAACCGAATTCTCAGGAATATAATGGTAAGAAATAAATGTGAATTTCCTGAATTTATGCACTAACTACTAATAAAATCTGGTCTGGTTGTGATTTAAGTCACAATTAGTGTTGAGCAAAGCTAAGCATTCAAAGCAGAATTTGGTTTTAAGTTTAGGAAAACTTTGATTCGCAACTATTCCAAATTTCCTCGTGCTGTGATGTCACAGCCCTATAAAACCCTCATGCTGTGTGCATTATCCTATTAACTGAGCATAGAGAGAGACAGGGCAAGTGCTCATGTGCTAGGGAACGTATTCCTAAAAATGATTAATAGAAGACTATTGAGGAATGAGAGTGCAGGGAGACTGCAGGGAGAGTGTATCGCCATGTGCCTCACGTTCTAGTGCACTGACATTCAGAGTTAATCCGTTATTTTAGTGATACAGTTAGTGAGGCAGGTGTCATGTATCGCTTCTAGGGCATCAACATTCAGAATTAATCTGTTATTTTAGTGATACAGTTATATGGCCAATAGACAGTTGCCTGGGCCTTACAAAGGAACCAACAGTGGTAAAAAGATGCTGTAACTGGCACAAGTAGCAGCAGAAGAAGGGGTGGGCTGGTAGCAGCATCAGCAACAGGCAAGAGCTGCCACTGTCATTCATCGTTCGTGTTTCGACCAACAATCCAGCTGTACTGGAATGGTTGACTCGCTCTTTAACATAATTTCAAGTAACAACAGATACACACATCCAGGAATTGGTGGGTTCTTCTGACAACACGCTTATTTGGTATGGCCAAGAAACTGCCTCTGTGTCCTCACCTTTCCTGAACCTGCCTTTTACTTTTCATGCTCCTTCTGGTAGCCAATAATGATAGCCGCCGGCTCTGCTCCGCTTTTCAGTGACAATGAGCCTTGTGACAGTCAGCAGTTATAAGCTAACCCAGACTTGGAGGGGAGGTCTGCTGTGGACTCATTTAGGCATGCAACTACCAATGATGACAGTTGAGTTGGAGCACATGTTGCGAGAGATCAGAGGCATACGCTAGAGACAGGTGAAGAAGGCACAATTGACAAGCAAACATATGTAGATAATGATGTAGCCGATCTCACTTGATTGCCGGGTGAAGAGGGGGTATTATCATCAGGGGGTGAGGGCAAGGAACTGCTCCGCGTCATCAATAAAGAAATTGAACACTGTCTCCTCTCTAGCTGGAGATAGGAACCATGGTTACTGATAACATGAAGAACATTTTGCCTCTGCTGCATCAGGTAGGGCTGACCCATACACCATGCATGGCGTATGTGTTTAATCTCATTGTCATCCGGTTACTGAAGTCTTCCACTGAACTACAAGAGCTGTTAAAAATGTCCAGGAAACTGTGTATGCACTTCATCTATTTTTACCGTGCTTAATATGCCCTTCTTGAGCTGCAAAGGCAAAATGTTCTTCCCCAACATCGCCTGCTAAAAGAGAAACTTCTAAGAGGTTTTTAATATAAGAGAAACTTCTATGAGGTTTTTCAGCAATGACTGAATATTGAGCTCTATAGCCCACTGGTTATAGTGCTTGCCTTTAATGTAGATGGTCGTGAATTTGGATTCCCAGAGAAGCATTTTAAAAATAGAGACTAAACAAAACTTAAATACACATTGTGTCCCTTACAGTGAAATGTTTGATTTTATTGAGAAAAAAATGGAGCAAAATGTAAAATATGATCAAATAACACCCGTATTAACCCACATTAAACTTTCCATATCAACTTGTGTAACCAGTATTTTTTGTTGGGAAAAGTGGCAACCCTATCAGTACCCCCACTCAGGACGTTTATAGGCCTGCTCACTGCAGCAAGCTAAGCCTCATCAGAACTCACTTCGTAAAAAAATATTGTTTTCTTTTCATTGTGATATTCTGACCCTCATAACTTTTTATAGGTATGTCTACGGAGATTTTTTGCAGGACAATGTCGTTTTTGACAATACCATTTTGTGGTGTGTATGACTTGATCTTTTTTATTCAATTTTCTTGGGAGATAAAGTGATGAAAAAAAAGCGAATCAGTCATTTTTTTTTTAATTATGTTACGCCATTCACCATATGGGCTAACTTTTTTAAATATTTTAATAATATGGGCATGAACGCGGCAATGCCCATAATGCTATTTTTTTCTTTTTATTTTGGGGAAATAAGGTTGTTGTTGTTTTTTTTTTTTTTTAAACTTTTTTTTTTTTTTTACTTTTTGTTAAGTCCCCCAAGTAGACCACAGCTTACAATCATCAGATGTAAAGTTCTCCATTAGTCTATATAGAAATCACTATATCACAGTTCAGTGCTGCCATCTAGTGGCTTGAACTGGGATACACTGACAATGAGCCTGGAAGTCTAGTACAGGCTGCAGCTTATTTATAGAACAGGGTGTTTTCCCAGATATCCACGCTTCTGGTTTTTAACACTCTCAGATGCCGTGAGTGAGGGGAACTCATTGCTGTGAGAGGAGGGGCATGTGGCTTATACTGGGACCATGAGGGTGCAGATCTGTGTGAGGGGCTTTATGGGGTGTAAATCTGTGAGGGGAGGCTGGAATCAACAGACTGCAACTGTGTTGTCAGTAGATTACAAGATTTGGGGTCCCACTTTTGATTTTGCCCAGGGCCACATTTTGTCTAAAACCGGCCCTGGGCAGGGGGCATAGTTACTCCAAAGAATACTCACCTTTCTTCCCAAAATATTGACAGACTAACCTTCATAAAGATAAATCAGGCATAGATCAACCAGGAGATTTCCAGACATCGGTGCATGATACAGCAGAATAGATCTGCCACTACTCATACTGTAGTGTGCTGCCACACAGGAATATTATGCAAAATGGGACATTACTTCTGGTCTGGCATGTTTAGCCCTTTCCAGGTCATGCAACAGCATCTCAATACAGTTATGGTTGGGACTCTGACTTGGCCATTCCAAAATGCAAATCTTCTTTTTTTACTATTCCTTAGTTGATTTACTTGTGTAATTTGGCTATTTGTCTTATTACGGTACATCAACTAATGTATCTTTAGCTTGCCCTCCTGAAATGCTATTACCCTCTCCTGTAAAATGTTTTGATAAAGCTTAGAATTCATTGATCCCTCAATGATCACAAGGCACACTGGCCCTGAAATAGCTTAGCAACCAAAACTATGACATTCCTTGGGAGCGGTTTTGATACTGGTATGCAGTGTTATTTTCCCTCCTAACAATGAACTGTATTTTTGTACAAGTTCCACAGTTGGTCTCAACTGTCCATAAAACATTGTACCATAATCTAGAACAGATTTGTCAGTAACCAGGCTTTGTGTGCCTTTATTTAATGGGCAGTGCATTAGTGAAGCCCATACTTAAAATCCCTTAACTTGAAGCAGCTTTTGCCAAATAGTTATTGGACAAGAGAATAGAGATTAATATTAACCCATAGGTTCACTTAATTTTTCTCCCCGCACTATAGATGTGTACTCAATGGTCTCAATGAAAGATATGAACAGTAAAATTTGTTTTTGTGTCATTAGATTTGTTAGATTGGGTTTGTCTATAATTGAGGCTTAGATAGCAATAAGAATACATTTTATTAGTAAGTAATTCAGAAATCCAAGTAATTCTAAAGGATTTGCTTTCTTTTTCTTGTAACTGTATTTCGTCTCTTTATTCTTTCCAGTCCTTGTTGGCACCTGACTAAAGATGAATCCAAGCAGCATTTGTTCCCTTTTGTGGCCTGCATATATTAACTAATGGTACTACAAGCAGCAACTTCTAAAGATGAATTACAATTAAATCGCACCCTAAACGTAACAAGTTAAACTGTATTTAAATGATTTTTCCCATTGGTTTCTAACATGGGAATAGATGGGAAAATATATTTTGACCTGTCATTCTCTTGAGCCCAATATCTACATGAACTAAAGAATCTCTTAAAGGCTTTGGTTTTCTAGTATAACACAAACAGAGCTTAGTGAAATTCTGGATCACATGAGAAATGATCCATTACAAAGCTTCAATGATGCCTGAGGGCCCTACAGATTTATGGACATGATTCCTCTTAGTTGCTCACAAAGGACATGCTCTAGCTTTTTCTTTTAACATGTCATCCATTTAACTTCAGTTGTGTAAAATTAAACTTGTTACAATTTATTTTTCAGTTCTGTACCTTTTCTACACTGTCTAAAAGGACAAATTCTTTGTGTTTTTGTGGAATTTTACATATCAGTAGTTATCTCTTTTTTAATGTTTTCACAGATGCATGAAGAACACGGTTTAAACTAATTTATGTTTGTTTGATATATATATATATATATATATATATATATATATATATATATATATATCATTATCCTCTACAGCTTCGAGCATGTTATAGACAATCATATTGGCTATCTCATACATAAATTGTACTTGCAAATATTTCTATAATATGTCTATAAAGTGGTGGTAGTCTCTCGTTCAAAGCTGTAGTGGATAGTGAGGTATGCAGCGTGAAAGTCAAAAGTTCAAAACATTGTTACCCTTTTGCTCATCTGTGTATATATATATCTTCGGCCAGATAATTGAAGAAAAATATTTGTGTGAACTGTGTATCTGCTATGTTAACATGCACATTTCATCATATGCATATGGCAAATATTTGGTCTTTAAAGATGACATCCGCAGTGTCCATGATTAGAGACGAGACGATTACTGACGAGAAAGCTAGCGTGAGGGACAAAAATGCAGAATCAGCTACAGGGGTCCACTCCTTAGTGTTCACCCCTTTTCAGGTAAAAGCATATATAGGAGTGGTCAGAGGAGAAAAATGGGGCATGAATTACCAGTAGAAATTAACAAAGCCCAAGAACCATTATATACTGTAGATATCAAACCCATACGATACAATACGATACGCGGCCAATTCAGTACCACTGCCAAATTTTCAGGATCCATCGAAATACCTTTGTCAGATATTACCTACCCTAGGAAGGGTAGTGAGGTTTTCTCAAACAGACACTTCTCAAATTTACCATCTAGTCTGTTCTCTCATAAATTTTGAAGGACAATGCAGATGTGCTTCCAATTTGTTGACAAATCAGGAGAGAAGATGTCATGTAGGTAGACCATTACACAGGCCACAGAACACATCATAAACAAATTCTTGGAAAACTGCAGGAATGTTGAAGAGACTAAAGGGAATGACGAGGTACTCTTAATGGCCGCTGTGCTTATTAAAGGCAGCATTTCACTTGTCTCCTTCTCGTATGTACAGTATATCAAATTGTATGCCCTCTGGAGATCCAACTTCGTGAATACCCATGCTCTACATAATTTATCTGGGATTAGAGGCAGGGCTATTTGTTCTTTATTCAGACCACTTTACATAATCTATACATAGTTTAAGAAATCCATCCTTCTTGATAAAGAAGTTTTCCCTGGCTGGAGAGGAGGGCTTCTAGAAGAATCTTCTTTCTGGATTCTTTCGAATATAGATGGCCTAGGTTTCAGGCAGGGACAGTGGGTAGACCCGACCTTGGAGTGGAGTGGTGCCAGGCAACAGGTTAATGGGACATATGTAAGGTTGAAGTGGTGGCAACGTCTTGGCATCTTGGCTTGTTGAATGCATCTCTGTACTGGAATAAGATGAAGGTAATCCATGGAGAGTCCATGGAACCTGTAGGCCAGGAACTGGCCGTACTGAAACCTGTTCCAGGTGATCATAGGAGCATTGAAGTAGAGCCAGAGTGACCCCCAAAAAAATGGCTAGTGGATATAGGAAGAATGTAAAAAGAAGATGTCACATTCTGCCGACGGCATGCACCTCTGCAGGCAACGTTGTCGGCATTCAATTGTCAGGGCAATGAGGCTGGGTTTCCTGGTTCAGGAGGTTCTATCCAATCAGAGGTGCACTGACTTAATCAGTCATGTGACACTGGATGGGATGGGTCACATGACCTGGAAGTTCTGTTTATTTGAACAGGCAGCCTGCTGGCCACAGGTTGCCTGTGATTGTTTTTATGCTCTGGATTGCCATACTAGTGTTTGTTCCTGTGAAGTTGCCATTGGATCCCTGATCCTGGCTTGTACCTTGACACTGACTTGTGTTTGACCTGTTTGATTCCTGAATCATGTTACAGGTTCTGATTTGCTTTTGGACTCTCCTGGTATTGACCTCAACTTGGTACGTTCTCTGATTCTATCTTTAAATGTTGTGCCATTCTGTCACTAGTCTTCTGTTTTTCCCTTCCCTGATTTGGGCCCAGTACATATATAGGAATGGACTACCATCCAGTTGTGGGCTGCCAATTAGGGCAGATTGTGCTAGTAGGTTGGGACAGTGCTGGGCAGGAGTACAGGGCTCATTGTTCCCTACTGTTACAGAATCACAGGCCATAATACAGTTTCTGGAGTGGTACCCTCAGTATGGATCCTATGCAGGCTTTGGTGGACTACCATAGATGCATGGTCTCACAACGTTGATAAGGGATCTAGCAGAAAGAGTTAATCATCAGGAGAAAATTCAGGAGGTAATGGAAATGACAGTTGACTCTCAACCCATGGAACCTAACATTAAACTTCTTGACCGTTTTTCTGAGGACAGAAGTCATTTTGGGACTTTTAGGGAGAGTTGCAAGTTGTATTTTGGGTTACGACCCTATTCTTCTGGTTTTGAAAGGCAAAGAGTCGGTGTAATTATTTCCTTGCTACAAATTGACCCCGAAGAATGGGCTTTCTCATTGCTGGTTGACTCCCTTAAGCTAGGATATGTTGACAAATTTTTCTCAGCTTTGGGTATGTTATATGATGAACCTGATAGATGTGCTTCTGTGGAATCACAGTTGACTTCTCTCTAACAAGGCCACCAGCCAGTTGAGGAGTACTGTGCCAACTTTCACAAATGGTGTGTGGCTACTAAGTGAAACGATCCTGTGCTTAGATGTCAGTTTTATCAGGGTCTCTCTGATGCTCTTAAAGATATGTTGGTGAGTTATCCCTCCTCCTGATTTACTTGACGATATTGTGAATTTGGCAGTGCATCTCGACAGATGTCTCAGGGAACGAAGAAGGGAACGTTTATTTTCACTAGTGTCATTCTCCAGTCCTGAAGTGTTGCATTATCTCTCCAAGACTGGGAATCAGGACATTGAACCTATGCAACTTGGTGCGACCATCTGTTCTCAAGACAGCAGGAGTCTTCATAAGAAAAATCGTCTCTGCTTTTTTTGTAGGGGAGCTGATCACTTCTGACTTACCGAAGATGCCCCACTCCAGACAAGTTTAAGCGTCTAAGTGGTAATCCAGGAGGCCACTTAGGTGATCAGGTATTCACCAAAGAGCTGCTTCCCATGACTATTTGCTTTAATTCATGTAAAAAAGGGAGGCCTTTGTTGACTCAGGATCAGCGGCTCTTTATTCATTTAGAATTTGCATCCATATTAAGTATTTCATTATGTAAACTTCTAGTTCCTATAAGGGTCACTGCAGTTGATGGCACCCCTCTGGCCAATGAGTGTATAGAATATTGTACTGCCAGTATTACCATGACTGTAGGAGGTAATACATACTGTACTGAGAAGTGTTTTTTATTTGTCATGAGAAATTTGCCAACTGATGTCATACTGGGTCTGCCATAGCTCCAGCTGCACAATCCAGTTATTAACTGGACTTCTTGCGAGTTGGAGAAATTGGGACCCAGATGTCCCAGTAATTGTCATACTATTTGTCTGGCTAGTGTAACGGTGGATTTAGAGCATCTCCAGGAATATATCTGGGATTAAGCTGATTTATTTAGACTCCCAAGGGTTGCATATATAATTTCTCAGGTCCAGAATACCAAACTATGAGGGTTATATACAAGAAGGTTTATGTAAGGGTCATATTTGATCTTCAGTTTCTCCTATAGGAGCAGGATTTTCCTTTGTGAGTTAGAAGGATGGGGGTCTTAGCCTGTTTACTTACTATCAATAGTTGAATAAAATTCCAGTTAAAACCACTATCCACTAACCTTGATTCCTGACCTGTTTAACCAAATCCTAGAGGACAGTGGTTTTGTAAACTGGACCTTACAATCTTATTTGTATCAAGGAGGAGGAAGAGGAAGAATGGAAGAATGGATTTAAAACAGTTGAGGATCATTTTGAATAGTTATGCCATTTGGATCAAGCAATGCCCCTGCCCCTTTCCCAACATTAGTTAATGATATCTAAAGAGAATGTATTGGGAAATTTATGGTAGTTTATCTGAATAATATAGTGATTTATTCTCCTAATTTCACATATAAGACTGGTTCTGCAGATTTTGCGTGAGAATCAATTATATGCTAAGGCAAAGTAATGTGTGTTTGGGGTCCAGGAGGTGCCATTTTTGGGGTTTGTCAAAAGGCTTTTAAGATGGATGTTACTAAGGTCCAGGCAATCGTGGATTGTGTTCAGCTTATGACCCTCAAGGTCCTTCAGTGTTTTTGGAGTTTGCTAATTACTATAATACATTTAGTTAAAATTATTTTTGTAATTGTCAAACACTCATAGACATGGCTAAAAAGGGGGTAGATTTACATGACTGTTGTCCTGTGCTCTTACAGGGAACACGGGCTCTTCCTCATCTCAGGCCATGTGCTTTTTTTTTCTCATAAATTTTCTCCAATTGAAAAGAACTATGACATTGGTAATCGGGAGTTCCTCGTCATAAAGTGAGCCTTTAAAGAGTGGCGCCACTTTCTGGAAGGGGGCTCAAGATCAAGTGGCAGTGATTATGGATCACAAGAATTTAACTTTCCTGGAATCTGCCAAACAATTGAATCCAAGGCAGGCAGGGTGGGCTTTGTTTGCGACCTATTTTAACTTTGTTATGCTAGGTTGTGCTAAGAGGTACACCCAGCCTCAGCTCCTCACTTCTCAATCCCTAGCTGACAGCTTTCCCTGCCTTTCCCTATTCTACACAATTCGTCTTTCTAATTCTAGCCTTTCCCTTCAGTGTTCCTGGCAGTAGAATAGAAGCTTGATTGTGACTTTTGACTATCCCTAAATTTGTTTTTTTTTGTCAGACACTGCAAGACACATCCACCCTCATTCAAAGCCTAACACAGAACTATGTTCTGCTTATTCTGAAAGGGCACCTCCTTGTCTGCTGCAGCACTGATTGGCTCATCCAGGCTGTCTGTCGGTCTGGGAGCTAATCAGGGCAAGCTATCCCACCCCACTTCCTTCTAGGATCATGTGAGCATCCTTTTTCTTCTTCCCTAGTGCTTTTTCCTGTCAGTATATGCAGTAAAATTATCCTGCATGCCATTTTTCTGAATTTGTCTGAAACGGACCTGAAAAGGTTCTGCTTTGTCTGCCAGACAAAATTTTGAAATTTTGCAAAATTTGTAACTAACCCAGTTCCTTACGAACTGGTTTGCTCATCTCTAGTTAAAACAAAAAGTACACAGAGGTACTACAGAGTGTTCACACACTAAGTAGAGCTGTAATATGGCTGTAAAATAAAACCATAGGCTCTTTCACACAAGTCAGTTTTTCATGTGATGCGTGTAGCAAATGCATAGCATCCAGCCTGAATCCTGATTCATTCATTTCAATGGGTTTATGCACATCATCTTTAGACCTCTTTCACAAGAGTGATATGGATTGTCTCAGGATCTGTTCAGGAAAAAACTGATGGTTGTGCATGCAAGTTCAATCAGTTTTTTCTGCAGTTCATTCAGTGTGTGCATAAGAATAACAATCTACATCTCCTAGCAACCATCAGTGAAAAACGGATTGCATTCAGATGCCTTCCATTTTTCATGCAAGCCTCATTCACTTCTATGGACAGCGCTACATGAAAAACACACAATATAGAAAATGCTGCAATTTTTTCTGAATTCAGAGAATGTGTGAAAAATGATGCTCATGTACAAATACCTATTGAAATTAGAGATGAGCGAATCTATTCATCGATTCGTTGATTCGTATGTGAAGCTGCGAAGCGAATCCGAATATTAGATGATTTGCTCCGTTAAGATTCGAAAACGTTCCTAAGGCTTTCTACGCATTCGCTACGTACTTTCGATAAATTGTACACTAATGCTACATATAAGTTACTCTATACGCTGTTGCGTACAAATTCAATTACTTAGCGAACTTTTACTGTTAGTTCGTTATTTGTGCGCAAAAGGTTGGGAAGAAAGCTGTCACCTGATCTAGTGGGCAGGGCTTGCTTTGATTGGCTCAGGCTCGGTAAGCCAGTGACGCATCACTTCTGCTGCGACTTCTGAGACGAGCAGAAGCACTATGTGTGAAGTTCTGAGACACTGAGACCTGTGTTGTTGAAATTGGGGTGTAATTGCTCTGGGAATCCATATTACACATCAGGGATACTGAAGGGCAAGTGCAGGGCCAGTGCAGGGCTAGTAGTTAATCAGGCAGGGAGAGTGAGACAGGGAGAGAGATAGGGAGAAAGGCAGGGAGAGAGACAGGGACAAAGACAAAGACCAGCTGCAGGGCCACAGAATGAAGTGAAAAATGCCTGGAATGGATAAGCAAAATAGGTCCAATTCCAGCCAGACCTCGAGCCCCCCAAAAAAAGGAGAAGGTGGCACAGGGCAGCAGTGCCAAAGGACCTGTAGCTGGAGCTTCTACTTGTAGTATTCGCAATACTTGGCTGTTGTTTCACCAGGCTAACCCACCAAGGCTCAAAATTGTAGTGCAGGAGAAAGTGGATGACATAGTGGAGCGGATGGCACGCTCATCTCAGTCTCAGCCGGATGATCTGCTGTCATCTGCTGATACAGTATTCATATGAAGACAGGGGTCAGACTCAGAGCATTCCTCCTGCTCCACCATTCCTCTCGAGCAAAGCCCATTATGTTCGTACGCAATTTGTTTGCTCATGCATACGTATTCAAAGAAGTTGCGTACCTTTTAAAACTGAACGTTCGTTATTAGTGCGCAAATGTTTGCTAAACGCCACATAATAACGTATATTTTGTACGCAGATTCAAGGAATATATTTGTCGAATATACGAATCTTATGAAAAGTTCGACGAATGTTCGGCTTATAAAATTTTGAATGATTCGCTCATCTCTAATTGAAATGAATTAGTCAGAATTCTTTCCGGAGGCTATGCATTCATTACATGGATTACTGTACATCTGGACAGAAAACTCACTTGTGTGAAAGAGGCCTTACATTCAGTGCGGATGCAATGCGTTTTTCACTGATGGTTGCTAGGAGATGTAGATTGTTATTCTTCAGTTTTTCTTCAGTATATGTGTTTTTATAACAACCTACATCTCCTTGCAACTATCAGTTAAAAACACAATGCAACCGGATTGCCTTCAGTTTTTCACACAATTCACTTCACACGTTCACTTCTATGGAGCCAGGGCAACATGAAAAATGCACAATATAGAACATGTTGCGATTTTTGCTAAACACAAACATGATGCGTGAAAAATGCTTTAGTCAAGATGCTATGCATTCACAACATGCAATGCACCCAGATGGAAAACTTGTTCTTGCGAAAGAGCCCTTAAAGGGTTATTCTCATTTTAGACAATGGGGGCATATCACTAGGATATACCCCCATTGTCTTATAGGTGTGGGTCCCACCGCTGGTACCCGCACCTATATCCAGAACGGAGCCCCCAAACTGAATGAGGGCGCACTGCGCATGCACAGCCGCCCTCCATTCATTTCTATGGGGCCGCCGAAAATAGCCGAGAGCTGGCTCGGCTACTTCCGTCGGCCCCATAGAAATGAATGGGAGCGGTGGCCGCGCTTGCGCGCTGCGCTCCCATTCATTTCTATGAGCGCAGCGGGGAGCAGCGCCTGGTGGTGGCCAGACCCCCGGAAAACTGGGGTCCTCCAGGCGCAGCGCTCTCCGCTCCGTTCTGGATATAGGTGCAGGTCCCAGCGGTGGGACCCGCACCTATAAGACAATGGGGGCATATCCTAGCGATATGCCCCCATTGTCTAAGATGAGAATACCCCTTTAAGGTATATTTTTGCATAGGGAATATTGTTAGCACATACAAGATTTTACATCTGGTGTGCCTGAGGAAAATCGTAGTGTGTTACAGTAGTAGATTCAAATTTAGATCAATCTGAAACTTTTGTGATTCATCCTGCACAAATTGCTCAAAGAGGTGGCCACCATTTTACAGATCAGAAGACAGAAAATAAGTTATATGCTGCCAAAAATGGATACTTTTTGGACCTTTTTTTGTTTTAAAAAGCATGACAAATCTGATGCAATGCAGTGTGTTGTTAACAGGGCAGTTTTTTTTTTACGATCAATTAACATCTGTTTACCCATAACCATAAATTGTCACTGTCACGTTTGAAGTTACTAATGCAGTCTAGGTGTTAAGAGGTTGGTCACAGTTCTAGGAGACCTCAGGGTGTCATACTTGACTTTTCATGGCAATTGGGGCAATTTCGATTTTTGTCAAATTCATTCAGCCTAAGGATGAACTAATCAAGTCGTAACTAACAGGGTTCGTTCCAAATTTCACAAAAATGAGTCACCCAAACTAACCCAAAGCTTTTCAGGTTTGTTTCTGATGAATCTAGTAAACCGGTACATGGCACCATTATTGTGTCCCATGTCTTCATGGTTCATTATTAGTGATGAGTAGTCATCATCGAGCACCCCGATGTTCGGGTGCTGGGATGCTCTGGCCGAACACCCAAGTACAATGGAAATGAATGGGAGACCAGGCACCCCCCTGCTCGGATGAGGGGAGGGTGTCTGGTCCATAGGGAAACATCAGAAAATGGTGGAAACACCACAGAAATGGTTAGGGAACAGCATAGGGAGGATGTCTGGATGCATCTTGGACACCGAAGTGACTGCTATTAACGATGATGGCCGACTATGATGCCACTTTTACGGAATGACAAAAATACCCTCCAAAAACCCAAGATAACATAGATTTTACAGGAAATATTGTAAGGAAACATAGATTTACTTGTAAGTTAAGCGCACGTGCTGCCAAAAATTACACAGATGAGGCACTCCCATACAACTGGTATATCATATAAAGGAGGGCCTTATTCACATTGTGGTATAATTGTGGGACTCAGACACTCATAAAGCCTATGCACTAAGGGAAAGGGCTGCCAAAAATTACAAGGATCAGGCACTCCAATACACCCTTTATTACTCATAAAGTAGGGCATCAGACACACCCGTGAAAAATTATCATTGATGGCCTGCTACTGACACTCAGAAACAATAGGCTTGCCATTCTGCTGCTGCACAGACCGTCCAAAAAATGTAAGAGTGACACTCTGCTGCCAAGCTGACCGTCCAAAAAATTTAATGGACACATGCTGCTGCCACCGCACCTTTCAAAGTCGCTGACGACCGTTTCTTTTTTCGCTATCCGCCGTGGGAGGCCGGGGCCCCCCCAGTGGCATGTGCCCCATCGGTCGTTACACTCTCGCTCTCCACGGTAATTCCATGTCCTATTTCGTTTATCTAAGTTGCTGCACTTAAAAAGCTTGAAGTTTGATCTTAGGATCGAGTTGGCTGTAGGGAGGTGAGCTACCACCTGTTGAAGCCCCTGCCTCTCGGCGCCTCCCTGATGCTGTTCGTTCTGTGTTCCGGGGGCCGGAATCGTTTGCTTAAAAAATTCGAGTGTTCAAACCAAGCCGGGTGGACTGAATACTTGAGCTGTGAATAATGGAATCGGACTCCATGCTGCTGCCCCCGTACTTTTTCAAACTGTCCCAAATTTAAGTTTGACACTCTGCTGCCGAGCTGACCGTAAAAAAAATTAAGGGACACATGCTGCTGCCACCGCACTTTATCAAACTGTTCCAAATTTAAGGGTGACAAGCTGATGCCAAGCTGACCGTCCAAAAGAATCATATTCTTCATGTGACATTCCTCTGCATAGCAGACCGTTAAAAATTTTCAAGTGTGACAAGCTAATGCCGAGCTGACCGTCCAAAAGAATGATATTCTTGATGTGACATTCCGCTGCATAGCAGACCATTAAAAATTTTCAAGTGTGACACGCTAATGCCGAGCTGACCGTCCAAAGGAATGATATTATTCATGTGACATTCCGCTGCAGAGCAGACCATTATGAATATTTAAATGTGACACGCTAATGCCAAGCTGGCCGTCGAAAACATTATATTCTTGATGTGACATTCTGCAGAAGAGCAGACCGATAAAAATACATGTATTTAAGTGTGACACGCTAATGCCAAGCTGACCGTCGAAATAATGATATTCTTCATGTGACATTCTGCAGAAGAGCAGACGAATAAAATTATTTAAGTGTGATACGCTAATGCCAAGCTGACATTATGGTTGAGTGCCTGCTGATGAGCTGACAGGCCCAAAAATTATTTTGCAGGCCCAGCTGGTGAGCTGAACGGCTAACAAATTCGGGTGCAGGCCCAGCTGGTGGACTTGGAGGGCAGCCTAATAAGCTGTTTCATATGATGGAGGAAGAGGAGGAAGAGGAGAAAGAGGACGAGAAGAGGAAGGAGTGCATGATAATACAGTTTATTCAATACACCCTAAAAGCCTGATTTAAGGTTCCTTTATGTTAAGCCGCTTTCCTATGGTGGAGTACAGAAGTCAGGGGCAATCCAGGCTTTGTTCATTTTGATAAACGTCAACCTGTCAGCATTGTCAGTTGACAGGTGGATGCGCTTATCAGTAATTATGCCCCCAGCGGCAGTAAATAACGCTCAGACAAAACGCTGGAGGCAGGGCAGGCCAGCACCTCCAAGACGTAGAGTGCCAGTTCGTGCCACGTGCCCAGCTTAGACACCCAATAATTATACGGCACAGAAGAATCGGTGAGGACGTTGACACGGTCAGCTACGTACTCCTTTACCATCTTCCAAAACTTTTCCCTCCTTGTCACACTAGGCCGCTCATCAGGGTGAGGCTGCTGGCGGAGTGTCATAAAAGTGTCCCAGGCCTTGGAGAGTGTCGCCTTGCCTTTGTTGGAACTGCTGTGTGTTCCCCTAGTCTCCCCTCCTCGGGTGGCCAAGGAACTACGTACTCTGGCGCCAGCGTTGTCAGATAGAAATTTGTGGAGCAATTTTTCGACAAGGGCCTTCTGGTATTGCAACATTTTACTTGTCCTCTCCACCGCAGGAATGAGAGATGGGAAGTTCTCTTTGTAGCGGGGGTCGAGAAGGGTGAACAACCAGTAATCCGTGTTGCCTAATATGCGTATAACGCGCGGGTCACGGGAAAGGCAGCCTAGCATAAAGTCAGCCATGTGTGCCAGAGTCCCAACAGACAAGGCTTCGCTCTCCCCACCAGGAGCATGACTCTCAATATCCTCCTCTTCCTCCTCTTCAGCCCATCCATAGTTACATAGTTAATACAGTTGAAAAAAGACACATGTCCATCAAGTTCAACCAAGGGAGGGGGTAGGAGTGATGAAGGGGAGGGGGACGGATAACCTTAAGACATGACCTTCTTTTTCTCTAAGAATTTATCTAAGCCTGTCTTGAAGCCCTCAGCTGTCTTTGCTGTGACCAGCTCCTGCGGTAGACTGTTCCACAGATTCACAGTTCTTATAGTAAAGAAGGCTTGTCGCCCCTGGAGTCTGAACCTTCGCTTCTCCAGGCGGAGGCAGTGCCCCCTTGTCTTTTGAGGGGATTTTACCTGGAACAGTTTTTCACCATGTTTTTTGTATGGGCCATTTACATACTTATACAGGTTGATCATGTCCCCACTTATACGTTTCTTCTCAAGACTAAACAAGTTTAACTCCTTCAATCTTTCTTCATAGCTAAGATGCTCTATGCCCCTTATCAGTTTAGTTGCCCGTTTCTGCACCCTTTCCAGCTCCAGGACATCCAGCTCCAGGACATCCACGCTGAAAAGATGATGTAAATGTGGTACGCCTATCCTATGTAGCGGTGGCAACCGTCTCCTCCTCCTCCTCCAATTGGTGCTGAGAAGAAGAATCGAGGGTGGTCTGGCTATCACCCTGTGTAGGGTCTTCCCCCATTTCCACCTCTTCCACACACAGAGCATCGGCCTTTATTGTGAGCAGCAAACTTTTTAGTAGACACAGGAGTGGGATGGTTACGCTGATAATGGCATTATCGCCGCTCACCATCTGTGTAGATTCACCAAAGTTGCGTAACACCTCACAGAGGTCAGACATCGCTTGTGAAGAGCGGAAGCTGACTAGAGAGGCGCCGACCGTGCTGCAGCTGGTATTCTACTACTGCTCTCTGCTGCTCACAAAGCCTGCTCAACATGTGTAAGGTGGAATTCCATTGCGTGCTCAGGTCGCACAGCAGTCGGTGAGCCGGCAACCGCAAGAGCTGCTGCAGGGTTGCCAGGCCGGCTGAAGCTGTCGATGACTTGCAGAAATGGGCGAACAGGCAACGCACCTTCACCAGTAGCTAAGACAAATTGGGGTAGGTTTTCAGAAACCACTGAACCACTAAGTTGAATACATGTGCCAGGCAAGGTATGTGTGGGAGGTTGGCCAGCTCCAAAGCCACAACCAAGTTACGGCCGTTATCGGATACAACCATGCCTGGCTGTAGGTTGACTGGCGAGAGCCACAGCTCAGCCTGTTCCCTTATGCCACGCCCCACAGCTCTGCGGTGGTGTGCTGTTTGTCACCCAGGCAAATAAGCTTCAGCACGGCCTGTTGCCGCTTACCGACTGCTGTGCTACACTGCTTCCAGCTGCTGACAGAAGTCTGAGTGGTGCTGCAGGATGGCAATTCTGCATGGGAAGAAGTGGAGGAGGAGGTGGAGGAAGAGAAGGAGGGGTTGCAGCCGCTACTATAGGTGGCAGCGGAAATCCGGATGGAAGTAGGGCCAGCAATCCTCGGCGTGGGTAGCACCTGGGCCATCCAAGGGGACGACTTGCTCCCAGCCTCCACAACGTTCACCCAGTGTGCCGTCAGGGAAATGTAGTGTCCCTGGCCACAAGCGCTTATCTATGTGTTAGTTGTTAAGTGGACCTTGCCAGTAACTGCATTGGTCAGGGCCCAGGTTATGTTTCTGGACACATGCTGGTGTAAGGCAGGGACGGCACACCGGGAAAAATAGTGGCGGCTGGGGACTGTGTAACGAGGGACATCAGGCTGCGAAAGGCCTCAGTGTCCATAAGCCTAAATGGCAACATTTCCAGGGCCAGCAACTTTGAAAGTTGCGCGTTTAGAGCTATGGCCTGTTGGTGGGTGGCAGGGTAGTTGCGCTTGCGTTCAAATGCCTGCGGTAAGGACATTTGAAAACTGCGCTGGGACATTGAAGTGGACGTGCTGGCTGATGTTTCCTGCGAAGGTCCAGGTGCAGGGCATGAGGCATCTGGGCCGGCGTCTTGGACAGTACGTAACAGAGGGGAAGAGGAGGCAGTGGTGTGACCTACAGACACAGATTGTGGACCCAGGGGTTCAGCCCACCTTTTAGGGTGCTTTGCTGACATGTGTCGGATCATGCTGGTGGTGTTCAGGTTGCTGGTGTTTACACCCCTGCTCATCTTGATACTTCACAAGTTACAAATTACAATCCGTTTATCGTCAGCACTTTCCTCAAAAATATGCCAGACTGCGGAACATCTAACCCTTGGCAAGGGAGCTGGCCGCAAGGGGGTGCTC
>ONZH01006016.1:0-51044 GCA_900303285.1 Rhinella marina
ACCAGGATGCATGCAGACTCGCTCATCCGAAAGTTCCATCTACAGCCATCCCGATAAGCCTGCTCCCGCTGGTAAGGGTCCGGTGGCCCCTCGTGAAGGGGGGGTACTGTCACGCCGAGGTCGGCGTCGCGCTCCCTCTGCACGACGTCACCAGACCTCTCCGCCCCCCTAGAGACGAGCAATAGGGAATTGAAGTGCTGGTCTTGTCAGCCAGCACTTCATGTGTTAATTCTCTGTTTGGGTTTAGCCATGTGGTGCTGATCACACCACATGGCTACTTTACATATTGTTTTGACAGCTTGCTCCGCCTCAGGTCATGTGATGCTGGCCACATCACATGATCCTGGGCGGGCTATTTAAAGATGGCAACTGCCTCACTCAGATGCCTGTGATTAGCGTTTCTACTTTGATCAGTGCTTGTGCGACCTAGTGTTTGATTGCTGTTTGACCCTGACCCTGACCTTGGACTTGGACTTCGACCTCTCTTTGCTTCACCCCTGGTATTGACGTTATCTCCTGTGTATGACCCGGCTTGCTGACTATTCTGATATTGTGTTTGTTTCGTCTGTGTTTGTCTCTCCAATTGTTCCCTGTTCCTCCCTGTGCACTTATACAGAGCAGGGACCGTCACCGTGGTTGTCCGCGGCCGCCTAGGGCCGACTGAGGCAAGCAGGCAGGGAGAGAACGGGGGGGTATTCAGTACAGGGCGCACCTTCCCTTGTCTCCCCCGTGACAGCAGAACTATGGGTATATAAAGGTATGGTTGCACAACATATAATAAACAATAAGAGTAGAAATAAATTTAAATATATGTGGCGCTATGCCGACTAAAGATAAAAAAGGAAGTCCTTAGTTACACAGATTTGCAAATGCGTGATCATGCCCACTCACCATACGTCACGGTAACTTCCTGTGGAGTGGGTCCCTACACTCGTCTATGCCTCTGTTCAGACTACATCCAAGTCTCCATTGTTCAGGGCGTGTGAAACCAGCTAAATAGGTATCCTACCAGGAAGTCCTAGGTGAATGGGCGTCGTCAGGTCCAAAAGGAGTATGCGAGGCTCAGTATATAACAATAAAAATTATAATAAAAAGTTTGGACCAACGATATATATATATATTTTTTCATAAGTGCATATCCATAAAGCAGAACTATGGGTATATAAAGGTATGGTTGCACAACATATAATAAACAATAAGAGTAGAAATAAATTTAAATATATGTGGCGCTATGCCGACTAAAGATAAAAAAGGAAGTCCTTAGTTACACAGATTTGCAAATGCGTGATCATGCCCACTCACCATACGTCACGGTAACTTCCTGTGGAGTGGGTCCCTACACTCGTCTATGCCTCTGTTCAGACTACATCCAAGTCTCCATTGTTCAGGGCGTGTGAAACCAGCTAAATAGGTATCCTACCAGGAAGTCCTAGGTGAATGGGCGTCGTCAGGTCCAAAAGGAGTATGCGAGGCTCAGTATATAACAATAAAAATTATAATAAAAAGTTTGGACCAACGATATATATATATATATTTTTTCATAAGTGCATATCCATAAAGCAGAACTATGGGTATATAAAGGTATGGTTGCACAACATATAATAAACAATAAGAGTAGAAATAAATTTAAATATATGTGGCGCTATGCCGACTAAAGATAAAAAAGGAAGTCCTTAGTTACACAGATTTGCAAATGCGTGATCATGCCCACTCACCATACGTCACGGTAACTTCCTGTGGAGTGGGTCCCTACACTCGTCTATGCCTCTGTTCAGACTACATCCAAGTCTCCATTGTTCAGGGCGTGTGAAACCAGCTAAATAGGTATCCTACCAGGAAGTCCTAGGTGAATGGGCGTCGTCAGGTCCAAAAGGAGTATGCGAGGCTCAGTATATAACAATAAAAATTATAATAAAAAGTTTGGACCAACGATATATATATATATATATATTTTTTCATAAGTGCATATCCATAAAGCAGAACTATGGGTATATAAAGGTATGGTTGCACAACATATAATAAACAATAAGAGTAGAAATAAATTTAAATATATGTGGCGCTATGCCGACTAAAGATAAAAAAGGAAGTCCTTAGTTACACAGATTTGCAAATGCGTGATCATGCCCACTCACCATACGTCACGGTAACTTCCTGTGGAGTGGGTCCCTACACTCGTCTATGCCTCTGTTCAGACTACATCCAAGTCTCCATTGTTCAGGGCGTGTGAAACCAGCTAAATAGGTATCCTACCAGGAAGTCCTAGGTGAATGGGCGTCGTCAGGTCCAAAAGGAGTATGCGAGGCTCAGTATATAACAATAAAAATTATAATAAAAAGTTTGGACCAACGATATATATATATATATTTTTTCATAAGTGCATATCCATAAAGCAGAACTATGGGTATATAAAGGTATGGTTGCACAACATATAATAAACAATAAGAGTAGAAATAAATTTAAATATATGTGGCGCTATGCCGACTAAAGATAAAAAAGGAAGTCCTTAGTTACACAGATTTGCAAATGCGTGATCATGCCCACTCACCATACGTCACGGTAACTTCCTGTGGAGTGGGTCCCTATACTGAGCCTCGCATACTCCTTTTGGACCTGACGACGCCCATTCACCTAGGACTTCCTGGTAGGATACCTATTTAGCTGGTTTCACACGCCCTGAACAATGGAGACTTGGATGTAGTCTGAACAGAGGCATAGACGAGTGTAGGGACCCACTCCACAGGAAGTTACCGTGACGTATGGTGAGTGGGCATGATCACGCATTTGCAAATCTGTGTAACTAAGGACTTCCTTTTTTATCTTTAGTCGGCATAGCGCCACATATATTTAAATTTATTTCTACTCTTATTGTTTATTATATGTTGTGCAACCATACCTTTATATACCCATAGTTCTGCTTTATGGATATGCACTTATGAAAAAATATATATATATATATCGTTGGTCCAAACTTTTTATTATAATTTTTATTGTTAAATACTGAGCCTCGCATACTCCTTTTGGACCTGACGACGCCCATTCACCTAGGACTTCCTGGTAGGATACCTATTTAGCTGGTTTCACACGCCCTGAACAATGGAGACTTGGATGTAGTCTGAACAGAGGCATAGACGAGTGTAGGGACCCACTCCACAGGAAGTTACCGTGACGTATGGTGAGTGGGCATGATCACGCATTTGCAAATCTGTGTAACTAAGGACTTCCTTTTTTATCTTTAGTCGGCATAGCGCCACATATATTTAAATTTATTTCTACTCTTATTGTTTATTATATGTTGTGCAACCATACCTTTATATACCCATAGTTCTGCTTTATGGATATGCACTTATGAAAAAATATATATATATATATCGTTGGTCCAAACTTTTTATTATAATTTTTATTGTTATATACTGAGCCTCGCATACTCCTTTTGGACCTGACGACGCCCATTCACCTAGGACTTCCTGGTAGGATACCTATTTAGCTGGTTTCACACGCCCTGAACAATGGAGACTTGGATGTAGTCTGAACAGAGGCATAGACGAGTGTAGGGACCCACTCCACAGGAAGTTACCGTGACGTATGGTGAGTGGGCATGATCACGCATTTGCAAATCTGTGTAACTAAGGACTTCCTTTTTTATCTTTAGTCGGCATAGCGCCACATATATTTAAATTTATTTCTACTCTTATTGTTTATTATATGTTGTGCAACCATACCTTTATATACCCAAATTGGTGACACAGGCTGGAATTGTGACCTGTGATGTCGGGGTAGACATGAGGCTCACATATGATGTAATATTGGGCCGTGACTTCCCATTATTTTGGAAGTTATGGGGGAGAAAAAACACTTCTGCAGGCAGTGAAGAATCTCCTGCAGAATCTGTGTCTTCCCCTTTAAATAGTGGTGAAATTGAAGTGCCCATTGAAAACAATGGTTCCAATGAAATGCATGATGGTGATGACATTTTTCCCTCGCAGGTGTTCCCTGGCTGATAAAAAGATACTTGAATTGGAAATGTCTAGCAATAATGTTGGTAAGAGACATAATACAGAGAGTAAAGCAAGTTACAATGGTAAGCCAGTGGCCAGGACCCCAGAGTATAGGAAAGAGTTTTGGGTCCAGGAAGGTGTGTCTAATAAGGGACTGAGAGCAGTGGTGTATCAGATAGTAAATGGTAAGGAGCAATCGGTGAGATACCTGAGCAGAAGGCTGACTACTGTAGATAAAAGGTGTGTGTGTGTGTATATATATATATATATATATATAGTACAGACCAAAAGTTTGGACACACCTTCTCATTCAAAGTTTTCTGTATTTTCATGACTATGAAAATTGTAGATTCACACTGAAGGCATCAAAACTATGAATTAACACATGTGGAATTATATACTTAACAAAAAAATGTGAAACAACTGAAAATATGTCTTATATTCTAGGTTCTTCAAAGTAGCCACCTTTTGCTTTGATTACTGCTTTGCACTCTCTTGGCATTCTCTTGATGAGCTTCAAGAGGTAGTCACCTGAAATGGTATTCCAACAGTCTTGAAGGAGTTCCCAGAGATGCTTAGCACTTGTTGGCCCTTTTGCCTTCACTCTGCGGTCCAGCTCACCCCAAACCATCTCCATTGGGTTCAGGTCTGGTGACTGTGGAGGCCAGGTCATCTGGCGTAGCACCCCATCACTCTCCTTCTTGGTCAAATAGCCCTTACACAGCCTGGAGGTGTGTTTGGGGTCATTGTCCTGTTGATAAATAAATGATGGTCCAACTAAACGCAAATCGGATGGAATAGCATGCCGCTGCAAGATGCTGTGGTAGCCATGCTGGTTCAGTATGCCTTCAATTTTGAATAAATCCCCAACAGTTTTACCAGCAAAGCACCCCCACACCATCACACCTCCTCCATGCTTCACGGTGGGAACCAGGCATGCAGAGTCCATCCGTTCACCTTTTCTGCGTGGCACAAAGACACGGTGGTTGGAATCAAAGATCTCAAATTTGGACTCATCAGACCAAAGCACAGATTTCCACTGGTCTAATGTCCATTCCTTGTGTTCTTTAGCCCAAACAAGTCTCTTCTGCTTGTTGCCTGTCCTTAGCAGTGGTTTCCTAGCAGCTATTTTACCATGAAGGCCTGCTGCACAGTCTCCTCTTAACAGTTGTTGTAGAGATGTGTCTGCTGCTAGAACTCTGTGTGGCATTGACCTGGTCTCTAATCTGAGCTGCTGTTAACCTGCGATTTCTGAGGCTGGTGACTCGGATGAACTTATCCTCCGCAGCAGAGGTGACTCTTGGTCTTCCTTTCCTGGGGCGGTCCTCATGTGAGCCAGTTTCTTTGTAGCGCTTGATGGTTTTTGCGACTGCACTTGGGGACACTTTCAAAGTTTTCCCAATTTTTCGGACTGACTGACCTTTATTTCTTAAAGTAATGATGGCCACTCGTTTTTCTTTACTTAGCTGCTTTTTTCTTGCCATAATACAAATTCTAACAGTCTATTCAGTAGGACTATCAGCTGTGTATCCACCTGACTTCTGCCCAACACAACTTATGGTCCCAAAACTGGTAGAACCTGCAAGAGAATAAAAATAGGGAAGGGGCGCCACATGTGTGGTATCTTTTATTCTGTGTACAAGAATGTGTATATATAAGCAAACGCACTTACCGGAAAGTGTTGTGAACAGTCACAACCACTTAGAGGAGCATCCCTGGTTATTTTGGGGCAAGTAAGCCAGAGGTGGTCTTCAGGGCTGCAGCCGAGGTCCTCAGGTTCCGCCGATATGGCAGGGTCCAGTTTAATGTAGATCAAGGGGAAAAAATTGTATTGGATCCTCTTGAGGCGCTGCCCAGGTTAGAGATTGTCTGGTTCTAAACTAGTAGAACCAGTTTGCTTATCCTTAGGTCTAATTCTACTTGCATCAAATCAAATCAGCCGACCAGTTCGGACACAAAACTAATTTTGGGAAATTCACTTACAGTATTTCTACTGACAATCTTTTTGGTTGTGAATGTGAATATAGAAATAGTATTGCTTAGACAAACAAACATATCAATTGTTTCTAAAATAATTGTTGTATTTACAGCAGTTGATTTGTGTTAGTGAGGGAAAGTGAGATTATCTGGTGTGTCATTAGAGTAGCATATACTATATGGAAAATGGAAAATAAAGCAGCTGATGCTGCCTTGTACTTTCCAGGATGACAAAGTTGTCAAGACAACCAAAAGCCCTAAAGAGGAGGCTACCAGTAGCATTAAACTGAAGCTTTCAATTAATTCACCATCGTGTTTTGTACCCTCTGTTGTACCATCTAGAGTTAATTTTAATAATAAGCCTGCCCTTCTGTGTACATCCAGAGCACCTGCAGTACTAAAATAGCGTGTGCTATTTGCTTAAGTACACTTATGTGCCAGACAAATATAATATAAAATTAGGGAAAAACAGACACTTATGATTGCCACATTTTAGTGACTTAATGTTAAAACTCCAGGCTTATCTTCGTGGATATATTGCTATGAAAATTGACCATTTTTATTGACACTATTAATTAGACCTTAACATCTTGTACAGTATCAAAATCTATATCACTTTAGCATGGAAGCTTTTTTTCTGTTTTGCTTTTGTGTTGTACGGTGTAACATTGATTAATATCTTTCAAGAGGTTAGGACATGTTCAAGGCTGTCTTTTGTGACAAAGTTGCTTATTATTTTGTTATATTCATGCAATAGTAAGAATTCAATTATATTGAAGGTGAAAAGATAACCTAAAAGTTTAAGTTTTGTAAATTTAATATTATATAAATACAAAGCTGTATCTTCCAACAAGCTTATAACATGGGCCTAAGGCTTCTTTCAACTCTTGTTCAAGTACTACCTTCCCCACTTCAAAGGCAATGTAGCTTAGTCACCCCTCACTCTACCACATTTCTTTTCTTTAAGTATCCAATTTACAACTGCACTTGTCATGTTTCATTGTGAATTGGATGCTGCATTTTTAATCCACACTGTACAACGCCACAGGACATAAATAACAAATACTGTACATTTCGATGCTTATAATTAGAGTAGCAAAAGTAAGTTCAAAATTAATTTGTCAGGAAATGTAAAAACTGTTTTAAGAAGAATTATCAATGTCACCTAAAGGTATAGTTTTTATGTATATGGCTCAATCCGCAAATATTTCTATGTACTTTCCTCAAGACTCCAACTGCACACAATACTCACATTGTCTTCCCAGAATCTCCCAGACTCTTGACATAGGAATGTTTCTTGGAAAATGGCAACTGTATCTTGCAGTATATGTAATTTTATAGCTGTCATTGACCTCAGTTGGAGCTGTTAAAATATATATCCTGGTAGCTCCCCCTTGTGCTGGCTACATGCAGCCAGAATTTAAAATGACTGTCCAGTCATAGCCCTGAAAAAATGTACCATATTTTTCACCCCATAAGACGCAGTTTTCCAGGACGTCCCTCCATGACAGCACCATGGAGGATGTCCTATTCATCTCTGTAGGGACAGGAAGCTAGAGAGATTAAAAGGCCCCTCCCCACCCCCATACTCCAGTGTTCTTCCTGTCCCTACAGGGATGAATGGAAGCAGAGGTCCCTGCGGGGATGAAGATTCTACTTATCTTAAGTACTGGGGAGTGTCGGGGGGTTCTGCCTCTCCTTGCTTCCTGTAGTCCTAGCCCAGCACCCCTCTGGGTAGTGGTCCCCTAACCTTACCCCGATACCATCCTGGGGAGCCGATGCCGCTTCTCTCCTGTGAGCTCTGGGCTCGGCAGCGGCTCAACCTCTTCTCCGGCAATAGCGTACTCTGTACGCGTGCACGTGTCCCGGTGTCCTCCATGTGGCCAGAACTCCGAATCAGGTTCGCAGAGGTCCGGGGACGTCATGTGACCGGAAGAAATCCAAACAACATGGCGGCGTCCATCGGCAGCGCTGGAGACCTGCAAGGGATCTTGCGCTGGGGGTGAGGTGATTCTTCCTTTGGGAATCGAGTCCCTCCTCCCAGGAAGAGGTGTGGAGTGGTGCAGCATCAGGGGGTGGACCCCGGGTGAGTATAAAAGGGCCCTTAGTGTTGGTCAAGTTCTACATCATGGAGGTCCCAGTGTCTGGCAAGGCTAAGGCTTCTGCTATGGCCCATGTAAGATACTGCATAATTCAATTATGTCTTTTTAGCTTATATGTATATGGGTTCCTCTCTCCCTCTCCTTAGGTCTAAAAAATGTGCCACCTGTTCAAAACGACTGTTGGATTCTTACAAAAAGAAATTATGTCAAGATTGTCTGGCAAAAATACTGAAAGAGGAGCAACCTTCTTTTCTGTCAGACCTAAGACTCATGATTAGAGAAGAAGTTCAGGCGTTAGTCTCAAATATGACAACACCAACTGGCCCCTCTCCACCCCCCCAAAAAAGATCTAGAGTACAACTTGATTCAGACTCAGAGGAAGAACAGGTATATTAATCTGAAGGAGAGATAGAGGACGAAGAAAGACAATTTACTTCATCCTTATCTGAAGATCCTAGCAGATACCTTTTTTCCAATGAGGACTTAGAGACTCTTCTATCGGCCGTCAGGCAAACTATGGCGGTAGAAGAAGAAGAACAGACCGGTTCTATCCAGGACGAAATGTTCGGGGGATTAAGGGCGAAAAGGAGAAAGCTTTTTCCCATAAATAAAAACTTAAAAGAATTAATAAAAGAAGAGTGGGAGGAGGCAGAAAAGAAACTTTTTCTGCACAGAGAATTCAAGAGCAGACTTCTGTTCGAACCAGAAGAAACAAAATTATGGTTAGAGATCCCCAAAGTGGACATACAGGCCGCCAAAGTGGCCAAAAGAACCACAATTCCATTTGAGGACTCTTCACAATTGAAGGATCCAATGGATAGAAAAATAGATAGAGTTCTGAAAAAAGCATGGGAGACATCAGCGATAGGAATAAATACAAATATCGCTGCAACCTCAGTAGCAAGAGCTATGAATTTATGGTTGGATCAATTGGAAAACCACCTGAAAATTAAAACCTCTAGAGAAGAGATTTTAGAATCTCTCCCTCTCCTAAAGATGGCCACTGCTTTTTTTAGCGGACGCCTCAGCAGAGTCTATTTGCTATGCTGCTAGGAATGGAACCCTGTCAAATACGGCTAGAAGAGCCTTATGGATAAAGCTATGGTCGGGGGACATTGCGTCAAAAAATAAATTATGCGCAATCCCTTTTAGAAAGAAGAGAGGATTTCTGGAGGAAAAACCCCAAAAACAGGTGCCCTTTTGTAAACCTACCAGACCATTTCAGAATACTCCCTCTAGAGGGAAAGGCAAGTCGGGCAGATGGAGCTACCTGAAAGGAGGCAAAGGAAGAGGCTTCCTTTTCAATCCTAACTGAAACAACACTACAACAAAACAATAACGTCAGGCCGGTGGGAGGAAGACTGCAATCCTTCTGGCAAGAATGGACCCGTATAACAACAAATCAATGGATTCTAGATTCCCTAAAAAATGGGTTCAGATGGGAATTCTGCAGTCCTCCACCCAAAAAATTCCAGGTAACTCAATTCAAGTCGGCCTCTCTACAGTCACAACTGCTGACAGATGTACAAAAGTTGATTCTTCTGGAAGCAATTACTCCCGTACCCTCATCCCAAAAATTCAAGGGTCACTATTCAAGATTATTTCTCATAAAAAAACGGACAATTCCTTCAGAACCATAATAAATCTGAAAGGATTGAACAAATGGATATCATACCGGAAGTTCAAGATGGAATCCATAAAATCCACAATTCCTCTTATTCCTCCAGGTGCGTTCATGTGCACGATAGATATGAAGGACGCTTATTATCACGTACCGATTCACCAACAATTCCAGCAGTACCTCAGATTTGCAATAAAGACAAAAGGGAAGATCCTACATTTTCAATTCAAGTGCCTTCCTTTCGGAATATCCTCTGCCCCACGCATATTCACAAAGGTAATTGCAGAGATGATGGCCCACCTCAGAAAAAAATGAGGTGACAATTGTACCCTACCTAGACGACTTTCTTCTAATAGCACAATCAGCAGATCTCTTAGAAGAAAGTCTTCAACAAACCCAGACTCTGATGGAACAGCTGGGCTGGATACTAAATTACGCAAAGTCCGATCTTCATCCGGACACAAAAAAGATATTTCTAGGGACACTATACGATTCAGAGGAACAACGTTCGTATCTCCCCATAGAAAAACAAGACAGATTGATACAGAAGATAAAACTCTTCAGTTTGCACCCTGAGAGAAGCCATGAGGTTTCTAGGGTTAATGACATCCAGTATCCCAATAATTCCATGGGCCCAATTCCACACAAGAGACCTGCAAGAATTAATCCTATCTTCTTGGGATCGGAATTATCATTCACTGGATTTCAGACTATTCCTTCCGACAAACTTAAAGGGGTTGTCCGGGTTCAGAGAAGAACCCGGACATACCTGCAATTTCACCCAGGCAGCCTGCCTGAAGAGGACATCGGAGCATCTCATGCTCCGATGCCCCCCCCTTGCCCTGCGCTAGATCGCGCAGGGCAAGGTCTCTTGTTTTGTAAATACTCGCTGCCGGGCGGGTACTTCCGCCCGGCAGTGAGTTCGGTGACGTCACCGGCCTTAATGGGCCGGCTTTAGCGCTGCCCTAGCCGTTTTACTGGCTAGGGCAGCGCTGAAGCCTGTCCATCAGCGCCGATGACGTCACCGACTCACTGCCGGGCGGAAGCCTCTGCCCGGCAGGGACCGGTACGTCACCGGAACCCGGCGAAATTCCTTTGCCCTGCGCTAATTAGCGCAGGGCAAAGGAGGGCATCGGAGCATAGGATGCTCCGATGCCCTCTTCAGGCGGGCTGCCTGGGTGAAATTGCAGGTATGTCCGGGTTCTTCTCTGAACCCGGACAACCCCTTTAAGGGACTCTCTAAAGTGGTGGATGAACCCACATATTCTACAAGTGGGAGTTCCTTGGGAATTCATTCCACTGAAAGTAATGACCACAGATGCCAGTCTGAGAGGCTGGGGAGCTTACATCGAAAACGTCTTCTTTCAAGGCATATGGGACCGTCAAAAGTCATCGAATTTCAGGAAATTGAAGGCAGTCCTGGAAGCCTTAAAAGCGGCCGAACATCTGGTAAAAGATCATGATGTCAAGCTGATGTCAGACAACATGACAACGGCCTGTTACTTAAAAAGACAAGAAGGGATGAAGAGTCCTCTACTTCAAAGATTAGCAGACCAGATCTTCATATGGGCAGAGAAGAAGTCGCCAGAGCATACATCTGGGAGAATGGACTCTAAACAAAGAAGTGTTCCAATCGATCTGCCTCAAGTGGGGAAGCCCGCAGATAGATTTGTTTGCGACCAAGAAGAATTCACAAACAGAACAATTCTTCTCCCTGAATCTGGAAGACAATCCTACAGGGTTGGATGCCTTGTCACAGGACTGGAACATGAGTCTAGGTTATGCCTTTCCCCCTCTTTCATTGATTCCAGCGGTTCTAAAGAAACAGATCAAGTACGTTGACCCTGATTCTGATAGCTCCAGCATGGTCAAAAAGAAGCTGGTTTCCAGTACTAATGGAGAGGTCTATCATGGATCCAATAACCCTTCCATTAAGGGAAGATCTCCTTCTACAGGGACTTATCCACCATCCAAACATCAACAGGCTCAGATTGACTGCCTGGATCCTGAAAGGCAGATGCTAAGAAAAAAATTCCTTTTGGAGGAGGTAATTTCCACTTTACAGTATAATAGAAAACCGGTAACCTTGGCTATCTACAATAAAATATGGAAGAAATTCAGAACCTGGTTGGATACTAACCATCCAGGGTTGTCTTCTCCTTCTATAGGCCGGGTTCTGGACTTTCTTCAATCAGGGTTTAATATGGGTCTAGCACCCTCAAGGTGCAGATCTCAGCTCTTTCTTGTTTTCTTGACGCCCCTATTGCAGAACATAGGTGGATAAAAAGATTCATAAAGGCAGTAGGTAGACTCCATCCTACTTTAAGACAAAAGATTCCAGCATAGGACTTGAATTTAGTCTTAAATATACTATGTGGTCCCCCGTTTGAACCAATAGAACAGATTTCAGACAAGCTCCTTTCTTTTAAAGCCTCTTTTCTGATTGCAATAACAACAGCACGTAGAATAGGAGAAATTCAAGACCTGTCTATTCTGGAACCATACTTAAAGATCCTAGATGATCGCATTATTTTAAAGCTGGACCCTTCTTTTTTACCGAAAGTGGTTACCTCATTCCATAGAGATCAGGAAATAATCCTTCCTTCTTTTTGTACATCCCCCAAAAAGGTTCAAGAACGCAAATACCATATACCAAATACCTAATACCAAATACCAATAGTCTTGATGTAAAAAAGAGCTATCCAGACTTACTTGGAAAGGACCGAGTCATGGAGGAAATCATCAAATCTCTTCATCCAGTTCGGTGGCAAGAATAGAGGATACATAGCTTCTAAACAATCCATAGCAAGATGGATTAAAGAAACAATCAGGGAGGCTTACAAATTAGAAAATGTACCATGTCCATTATTACTGAAAGCCCATTCAACCCGAGCCATGGCTGCTTCTTGACCAAATCTGCAGGGCAGCCATGTGGTCAAATTTCCATACCTTTGCAAGACATTACAGACTGGACGTTTTAGCTGGTCAGGATCTGGCATTTGGTTGCAAGGTCCTCCAGGCGGTGGTTCCCCCTGAAATAGCTGATCTGGTAGCTCTCCATGGTGCTGTTATGGAGGGACATTTTTTTAGGTGCCATGTCACATTTGAAGAGACAATGAGGTACCCCAGAATAAAAATCCCAAAAAGCGACCCCATTTTGGAAACTGCATCCCTCAAGGGATGAAGTGAATGCTGTAACCCAACAAGTGTTTCACAGAATTTAGAAACATTTGGTTGGGAAAATGGAAAAATTACATTTTATTTCCAATAAAATGTCGCTTTAGTCCCAAATTCTTCATTTTCACAAGGCTCAATAGGAGATGTAGTGTATGTGTGTGTATGTATGTATGTGTGTATATATATATATATATATATATATATATAATACACATACACAAAATTTTATATATAATACACATACACAATTTTTTTTATTTATTTTTTTACCAGTTTGGAGTACAAATGACTTTTTGATAATTTTTTCATACCATTCTTTAGTATGTGAGGTGGACAAAAATTAGAATTCTGTGTATTTTATTTGTATTTTTTACCCTTATGCAGTATATGTGATATATACATGATATATGATGTATATGATATTATATACAGTACAGACCAAAAGTTTGGACACACCTTCTCATTCAAAGAGTTTTCTGTATTTTCGTGACTATGAAAATTGTAGATTCACACTGAAGGCATCAAAACTATGAATTAACACATGTGGAATTATATACTTAACAAAAAAGTGTGAAACAACTGTAAATATGTCTTATATTCTAGGTTCTTCAAAGTAGCCACCTTTTGCTTTGATTACTGCTTTGCACTCTCTTGGCATTCTCTTGATGAGCTTCAAGAGGTAGTCACCTGAAATGGTACTCCAACAGTCTTGAAGGAGTTCCCAGAGATGCTTAGCACTTGTTGGCCCTTTTGCCTTCACTCTGCGGTCCAGCTCACCCCAAACCATCTCCATTGGGTTCAGGTCTGGTGACTGTGGAGGCCAGGTCATCTGGCGTAGCACCCCATCACTCTCCTTCTTGGTCAAATAGCCCTTACACAGCCTGGAGGTGTGTTTGGGGTCATTGTCATGTTGATAAATAAATGATAGTCCAACTAAACGCAAACCGGATGGAATAGCATGCCGCTGCAAGATGCTGTGGTAGTCATGCTGGTTCAGTATGCCTTCAATTTTGAATAAATCCCCAACAATTTTACCAGCAAAGCACCCCCACACCATCACACCTCCTCCATGCTTCACGGTGGGAACCAGGCATGCAGAGTCCATCTGTTCACCTTTTCTGCGTGGCACAAAGACACGGTGGTTGGAACCAAAGATCTCAAATTTGGACTCATCAGACCAAAGCACAGATTTCCACTGGTCTAATGTCCATTCCTTGTGTTCTTTAGCCCAAACAAGTCTCTTCTGCTTGTTGCCTGTCCTTAGCAGTGGTTTCCTAGCAGCTATTTTACCATGAAGGCCTGCTGCACAGTCTCCTCTTAACAGTTGTTGTAGAGATGTGTCTGCTGCTAGAACTCTGTGTGGCATTGACCTGGTCTCTAATCTGAGCTGCTGTTAACCTGCGATTTCTGAGGCTGGTGACTCGGATGAACTTATCCTCCGCAGCAGAGGTGACTCTTGGTCTTCCTTTCCTGGGGCGGTCCTCATGTGAGCCAGTTTCTTTGTAGCGCTTGATGGTTTTTGCAACTGCACTTGGGGATAATTTCAAAGTTTTCCCAATTTTTCGGACTGACTGACCTTCATTTCTTACAGTTTTTCTTTACTTAGCTGCTTTTTTCTTGCCATAATACAAATTCTAACAGTCTATTCAGTAGGACTATCAGCTGTGTATCCACCTGACTTCTGCCCAACACAACACATGGTCCCAACCCCATTTATAAGTCAAGAAATCCCACTTATTAAACCTGACAGGCCACACCTGTGAAGTGAAAACCATTTCAGGTGACTACCTCTTGAAGCTCATCAAGAGAATGCCAAGAGTGTGCAAAGCCGTAATCAAAGCAAAAGGTGGCTACTTTGAAGAACCTAGAATATAAGACATATTTTCAGTTGTTTCACACTTTTTTGTTAAGTATATAATCCCACATGTGTTAATTCATAGTTTTGATGCCTTCAGTGTGAATCTACAATTTTCATAGTCATGAAAATACAGAAAACTCTTTGAATGAGAAGGTGTGTCCAAACTTTTGGTCTGTACTGTATATGTTATATATATTATGATATATATCACATATACATATGATATATTTTTTTATGTTTTGCTACTTTTTTTGTATAAAATCACTTTTGCATTAAAAATAAATATACACCATATACGAACATCCATAACATTTTTATTTTTTCACTAATGTAACTGTGTTAGGGCTTGTTTTATGTGACATGGGCTATAGTTTTTATTGTTATCATTTTGGGGTACATATGTCTTTTTGATCACTTTTTTGGGAGGTCAGGTGGGCAGAAATTGAAATTGTCAGTGTTTTTTATTTTTATGGGGTACCTCGTGCGGCAGAGGCGTAGCTAGAGGTTCAGCACAGGGGGGGCGAAACATACTTGAGTGGGCCCCCCACTTGGCTTCCCAAACGCACGTTTCCAACTTCACAGGCACATACTACTAGTTGTGGTTATAATATTGTATTAGAAAGATTACTATATAAACTGCTAGATCATCTATGCTGCTAAGTACAGTACAATAGACTTTCTACATACCCTACTCTAAATACTCTACCACATAATGCAGTGAAATATAGGAGTAATAGGAGTAAAAAACAAGAGGACTCCTATGTTAAAGGAAACCTGTCCACAGTTTTTACATCACTAAACTAACAGTCCCCTGCCCCCATCAGACCTCAGATCATCAGAATGTGCCCCCCATCAGACCTCAGATCAGTGTATTGTGCCCCACCAGACCTCAGATCAGCGTATTGTGCCCCATCAGACCTCAGATCAGCAGAATATGCCCCCATCAGACCTCACATCAGCCTACTGTGCCCCCATCAGACCTCAGATCAGCGTATTGTGCCCCATCAGACCTCACATCAGCCTACTGTGCCCCCATCAGACCTCACATCAGCGTATTGTGCCCAATCAGACCTCAGATCAGCGTATTGTACCCCATCAGACCTCAGATCAGCAGAATGTGCCCCCATTAGTCCTCACATCTGCCTACTGTGCCCCCATCAGACCTCAGATCAGCGTATTGTGCCCCCATCAGACCTCCGATCAACAGAATGTGCCCCCATCAGACCTCAGATCAGCGTATTGTGCCACATCAGACCTCAGATCAGCATATTGTGCCCCCATCAGACCTCAGATCAGCAGAATGTGCCCCCATCAGACCTCAGATCAGCGTATTGTGCCCCATCAGACCTCAGATCAGCGTACTGTGCCCCCATCAGACCTCAGATCAGCGTACTGTGCCCCCATCAGACCTCAGATCAGCGTACTGTGCCCCCATCAGACCTCAGATCAGCGTATTGTGCCCCATCAGACCTCAGATCAGCGTATTGTGCCCAATCAGACCTCAGATCAGCGTACTGTGCCCCCATCAGACCTCAGATCAGCAGAATGTGCCCACATCAGCCTACTGTGCCCCCATCAGACCTCAGATCAGCGTATTGTGCCCCCCACCAGACCTCAGATCAGCGTATTGTGCCCCCATCAGACCTCAGATCAGCGTATTGTGCCCCCCATCAGACCTCACATCAGCGTATTGTGCCCCCATCAGACCTCAGATCAGCGTAATGTGCTCCCATCAGACCTCAGATCAGCGTATTGTGCCCCCATCAGACCTCATATCAGCAGACTGTGCCCCCATCAGACCTCATATCAGCCTACTGTGCCCCTATCAGACCTCAGATCAGCGTATTGTGCCCCCATCAGACCTCAGATCAGCAGACTGTGCCCCCATCAGACCTCATATCAGCAGACTGTGCCCCCATCAGACCTCATATCAGCAGACTGTGCCCCCATCAGACCTCATATCAGCCTACTGTGCCTCTATCAGACCTCAGATCAGCATATTGTGCCCCCATCAGACCTCATATCAGCAGACTGTGCCCCCATCAGACCTCATATCAGCCTACTGTGCCCCTATCAGACCTCAGATCAGCTTAATGTGCTCCCATCAGACCTCAGATCAGCGTATTGTGCCCCCATCAGACCTCATATCAGCAGACTGTGCCCCCATCAGACCTCATATCAGCCTACTGTGCCCCTATCAGACCTCAGATCAGCGTATTGTGCCCCCATCAGACCTCAGATCAGCAGACTGTGCCCCCATCAGACCTCATATCAGCAGACTGTGCCCCCATCAGACCTCATATCAGCAGACTGTGCCCCCATCAGACCTCATATCAGCCTACTGTGCCCCTATCAGACCTCAGATCAGCGTATTGTGCCCCCATCAGACCTCAGATCAGCAGACTGTGCCCCCATCAGACCTCATATCAGCAGACTGTGCCCCCATCAGACCTCATATCAGCAGACTGTGCCCCCATCAGACCTCATATCAGCCTACTGTGCCTCTATCAGACCTCAGATCAGCATATTGTGCCCCCATCAGACCTCATATCAGCAGACTGTGCCCCCATCAGACCTCATATCAGCCTACTGTGCCCCTATCAGACCTCAGATCAGCGTATTGTGCCCCCATCAGACCTCAGATCAGCAGACTGTGCCCCCATCAGACCTCATATCAGCAGACTGTGCCCCCATCAGACCTCATATCAGCCTACTGTGCCCCTATGAGACCTCAGATCAGCATATTGTGCCCCCATCAGACCTCAGATCAGCATATTGTGCCCCCCATCAGACCTCATATCAGCAGACTGTGCCCCCATCAGACCTCATATCAGCCTACTGTGCCCCTATCAGACCTCAGATCAGCGTATTGTGCCCCCATCAGACCTCAGATCAGCAGACTGTGCCCCCATCAGACCTCATATCAGCAGACTGTGCCCCCATCAGACCTCATATCAGCCTACTGTGCCCCTATCAGACCTCAGATCAGCCCACCCAGCCACATAGGATTAAAATAAAAAACTTTACTTACCTGTTCTGCGCTGCGGCTGCCCTCCGGTCCGCGCTCCGCTCTCTTCCCTGGCCCGCGCACACTATGACCTGACGCTGCGTGCAGCGTCAGGTCATAGTGCGCGCCGCCAGGGAAGAGAGCAGAGCGCGGACCGGAGGGCAGCCGCAGCGCAGAACAGGTAAGTAAAGTTTTTTATTTTAATCCTATGTGGCTGGGTGGGCTGATCTGAGGTCTGATGGGGGTCCCTAAATACAAGTGAGCGCTTCCATAATGGAAGCGCTCACTTGTATTCGCCTGATAGAAGGCAAGGTCATCCTTGCTGGGGCCCCCCCTGAGTCACTGGGCCCGGAGCCGTCGCCCCCCCTGCCCCCCCGGTAGCTACGCCACTGTCGTGCGGTATATATGATGTGATAATTTTATTCTGTTGCTACAGTTTATAACAATATCAAATTTAGTGTAGTTCCTGCACACATGTTATTCGGTGTGGTTTCAGGAACAAAGATTTCAGCAATCTGACAGCAATTATAGTCAGCAACCAAGTACAGCAATTTACGTGTTTAGCTCTGTCAGACTCTTTCAGTTCCTGCACACACGTTATTCGGTATGGTTTCAGGTTCAGAGATTTCACCAATCGCTGATACGTTGTTCGTGATGCACCAACCAACAGCTGAATCTTCGAGTTGATTTTTGGGAGCTACTTGCAATCCGCTGCTAAATTTCATGCAAAACTTCAGGGTTTAAAAGCATGGCTATCCAGTAATCATCAGACTAATCATCAGTTTCTATTCTGGCCAATGTACTCAAGGAACTAGTTGTTTCCAACTCTGCCCCTAACTGAAATGATTGGGTGTGGACGGTGTCACCATCATCATCCTTTTGCTCCTCTAACTTTGACTCAGACTCCTCTTCCTCCTTCAGTGGCAGCACATCCTCCTCCTTCATCTTGAAGATCCAGTGGGCCTGATGACTATACAGTTCTGATTAGTCTGCACCTAGGCAGCCCCACACATAGCATGTTCTGATGGTGCACTTTCTGAACGTATTATAACCAGAAGTAATAATTTCAGTGTCTTTTTCTACAGTAGCTATTGTGTGTTATCATACCAGCTGAGCTAGCTTTTGCTCTCTACAGGCATCAATGAGCCTTGGACACCTGTGTCCCTGTCATCAGTGTTTTTATTTTGTTAAGTCACTCAGATTTTTATGCTTGTCCATTTTTTCTGCTTGCTTCCTGATCCAGCATGCTCTAAATACAGGGTGGTCCACAAAAAAGTAGCCCACCTCCTGCGTTAGTATGACAAGATGAACCAGCATGTGAATTGTTTTATTTTAATTACCCACAAGTCACAAAAAATGCTGAAAGTGGTCCCCGTTCATGTCTATGTATCTTGGATTATGTTGGCTGATACTGCTTGCAGCTCTTAACAGTGCTGCTGCGGATTGTGTTTGTGATGTTTTCCTTGAGTTTATCCAGAGTATGTTGATAGCGTTCACTTTCTGTTTTAACCCTTTCAACCCCGGGCCTGTTTTCACCTTCCTGCCCAGGCCATTTTTTGCAAATCTGACATGTGTCACTTTATGTGGTAATAACTTTGGAACGCTTGTACTTATCCAGGCCATTCTGAGATTGTTTTCTCGTCACATATTGTGCTTCACTGCTTCACGACAGTAGTAACTTTGTGGCAAAATATTTCATTTTTATTTATAAAAAAAATACCAAATTTATTAAAAATGTGGAAAAATTTCCAAATTTCAATTTCTCTACTTTCAAAATACATACTAATACCTCCAAAAATAGTTATTATTTTACATTCCCCATATGTCTACTTTATGTTGGCATCATTTTATAAATGTCATTTTACTTTTTTAGGACGTTAGAGGGCTTAGAAGTTTAGAAGCCATTTTTCAAATTTTCACCAAACTTTCCAAAACCATTTTTTTAAGCACCGATTCAGATATAAAGTGATTTTGAGGGGCTTATGTAATGAAACCCACCCATAAATGACCCCATTTTAGAAACTAAACCCCTTTAAATTATAAAAAACAGCTGTTACAAACTTTGCTAACCCTTGAGGTGTTCCACAAGAATTAAAGGAAAATGGAGGTGAAATTTCAAAATTTCACATTTTGATCGCCTGCTATTACACTTTTTGGAAGGCAAGAGGGGGAAAAAATGGTTGTTTTGGCATAGTTTTTATTTTTTATTTTTTGCAGCATTCACCTGGGGGGCCATCTCATGTAATATTTTTATAGAGAAGGTTGTTACGGACGTGGCGATACCTGCTATTACACTTTTCGTAAGGGAAGGTGAGCAAAAAATGGCTGTTTTGGCTCTGTTTTTTTTGCTTTTTTATTTTTTTTTACTGCGTTCACCTGGCAGGGTGGATGATGTGATATTTACCTAATATGTATACTTTTCTTTTTTCCCCTGTTTTTACATTGTTTTTTTTTTTTTTTTACTTTATTTGGGAAAAGTGTGCTTTTTGTTTTTTTTTTTTTTTTTTTACTTGAAACTTATTTTTGTAAAACTTTATTTTTTTTACTTTTTTATACTTTTTTTTTTTACACTTTATTTAACTTTTGGGGGTCTGATCCCCTTTACAATGCATTACAATTAGAGATGAGCGAGTATACTAGTCCGAGCTTGATACTCGTTCGAGTATTAGGGTACTCGTAAGTGCTCGCTACTCGGACGAGTATCTCGCCATGCTCGAGGAAATGGCATCTCCCGCATTTTGAATTTTTGGCGGCTATGTACTCAGCCAATCACAAGCCAGGAGACTCTGCGGTACACCCAGCATCACGTGGGGCCCTTACATGTCGATAGCAGGGGTTGGCTGGCCTGATCAGGTGACCCTGGAATATACTAGTGACTGCCCGCGGTGCTCGGCTCAGTCGCTGCCTGGATGCCGTTAGGGACAGATCTGCAGTGTGATACAGGGAGAGTGTTAGGGTGTTCTACTAGATTTGTGTTAGGCAGGAGTGATTCTAAAAGAACCCAACAGCCCTTGTTAGGGCTACAAGACTCTTTTTTTTTTTATCTGCTTGTGGCTGGGCTTGCTGGCACTAGTAGTGCAGCTACCGCCATATTTGCAGCATTTTGCAGGGAGACTGGAAAAAGTTTATTTTTTGGCTCTCGGTGACACACATCCATTTCAAACAGCTAAGTGGGACAATTTTTTTGTGTTTCATTGAAATAGGCACAGTCTGCAGAAGATTTTTTTTTCTGTCTAACTGATAGTGGAAGTCACAGTACAAAATCCTTTTGTTTGCACTCAGTGATACAAATCCATTTCATAGAGCTCTGTGAAACCATTCTGTGTGTCACAGTTCAGCTGGCCAGTCACCATAAACCACAATCCATATTTTCTGTCCAGGTGACCCATACTGTACGTCACGTAATAAAATACGGTCTTTTGCTCTCACTGATACAGCTACATTAGAAAAATCTCTGTGCAACATTTGTCTGGGTTGTACTTAAGCAGACCAAGTCTGCCTAATCTAATAGTTTCAGTGTAATTGCTCCATACTGCACGGTACGTAATAAAATACGTAATTTTGCTCTAACTTGTCCACCTATATATTAACTTGTTCAGATTGAACAAGTTTCTAGGTTTCAGTACAGCAGGCCCATTTTTTTTTTTGGTATATATAATACACTTATATACAGAAAATGTTGAACCTCAGGGCTAAGGGTCGAGGACGTGGGCGTGGGCATTCAATTACTGCAGGGGGCAAGGCCGTGGTCCTGGGCAGGGTGAGACAGTACCTGCTGATGAGGGAGCAGGGGAACGCCCAGAGCTACACTCCCTAGCTTCATGTCTCAACTTACAGGGACACGTGGTAGAGCACTGTTGAAACCACAACAGTGCGAACAGGTGATGTCGTGGATTGCGGACAATGCTTCAAGTAATTTGTCCACCAGTCAGTCTTCCACACAGTCCACCCACGTTACCCAAGGGAGCACTCCTCTGGCTCCTCCACCTCAACCTCCTTCCCCCCAGTCTGCCCCCTCCCAGGAAAATTTGGAATGCGATCCGGCATACTCTGAGGAACTGTTTTCTGGACCCTTCCCAGAGTCACAAACCACTTCTCAGGTTGCTGCTGACCTCTTTCCCGATGCCCAAGTTTTCCAACTGTCGCAGTCGGTGGGTGATGACATTGTTGACTTAGTGGAAGAAGTGTGTAAAGAGGTGTCGGACGATGAGGAGACACGGTTGTCAGACAGTGGTGAAGTTGTTGTCAGGGCAGGAAGTCCGAGGGGGGAGCAGACTGAGGAATCGGAGGATGACGAGGTGACTGACCCAAGCTGGGTTGATAAGCCGAGTGAAGACAGTGCTTCTGAGGCGGAGGCGAGTGCTGCACCAGAATAGGTTGGAAGAGGCAGTGGTGTGGCCAGAGGGAGAAGCAGGGCCAGAGCTGGTGCATCAGCAGCAACTCTTTCATGGCGAGGCCTAGATGTTCGCAAGTCTGGAGGTTCTTTAAAGAAATTGACCGACGGACTGTGGTGTGCAACCTGTGCCACACCAGGATTAGCAGGGGTGCCACCACTACTAGCCTAACCACCACCAGCATGCGCAGGCATATGAGTGCTAAACACCCCACTCAATGAAACCAAGGCCGTTCACCTACTGTGGGTCCCACCACTGCTCCTTCCCCTGTGTCACTCGCTGCCTCTGCTAGTCAACCCCCTGCCCAGGACCCCGGCATGAGCGCCTCCCGCCGGAAAACCACACCTTCGCCTCCACGATCCTCCACAGCATCCACCAATGTGTCCCTGCGCAGCGTTCAGCTGTCTTTACAGCAGACGCTGGAGGGCAAGAGGAAAACAGTTCCACCCACCCACATGCCCAAGCCCTCAATGTTCACATCTCCAAATTGCTGAGCCTGGAGATGCTGCCCTATAGGCTGGTAGAGACCGAGGCCTTTCGCAACCTCATGGCGGTGGCTGCCCCTCGGTATTCGGACCCTGGGGCCGCTCATGTACTGCCCACACCGAGGATTGCAGGGCCTACCTTGGTCACGGTCTCTCAGACGTACTATACCTCCTCCTCTGACCCCTCCTCCTCCTCCAGCTCCTCCTCCAAATTACCATCCGTGGGCACGGCGCCTTCAGTCGGTAGCTCTAGGCACAGCATCAGTGCCGTGGCTAAGCGCCAGCAGGCGGTGCTCAAACTGCTGAGCTTAGGTGACAAAAGGCACACCGCCCAAGAACTATTACAAGGCATCACGGCGCAGACCGATCTGTGGCTGGCACCGCTGAACCTCAAGCCAGGCATGGTTTGTGTGACAACGGGCGTAACCTGGTGGCGGCTCTGCAACTTGGCAGACTGACACATGTGCCATGCCTGGCCCACGTGTTTAATCTCATACTTCAGCGGTTCCTCAAGACATACCCCAATCTGTCTGATTTGCTCACCAAGGTGCGCCGCATCTGTGCGCATTTCCGCAAGTCGATCACAGATGCTGCCACTCTCAGGGCAGCGCAGCGCCGCCTACAACTGCCCGCTCACCGACTGTTGTGCGACGTACCCACAAGATAGAATTCAACATTAAACATGTTATCCAGAGTTTACCAGCAGCGCAGAGCGATTGTAGACTGCCAGATGTCATCTTCCACCAGAACTGGTAGTCAGGTCAGTCAGATTCCTCAAGTCTACAATGAGGAGTGGACGTGGATGACTGATATCTGCCAGGTGTTGACCAACTTTGAGGAGTCAACACAGATGGTAAGCAGTGATGCCGCCATTATCAGCCTCACCGTACCGCTGCTTTGCCTGTTGAAAAATTCACTGCTCAGCATGAAGTCGGAAGCTTTGTGCTTGTCACGAGACGGTGGAGGAAGATATGTCGCTTGATAGCCAGAGCACCCTCCGGTCTGTTTCTCAGCGCGTATCTGAGGAGGGGGATGAGGATGAGGAGGAAGAGGAGGAGAATGTCGGCGAGACAGAAGAGGGTACCAGTGCTCAGTCCTTCTTAACTCTTGAGCGTGTATGGGCTGAAGAGGAGGACGAGGAGGAGGAGGAGGAAGAAATGGAAAGTCAGGCCAGTGAGGAGAGGGAATTCTTGCGTGTTGGGACTCTGGCGCACATGGCAGACTTCATGACTGCCTATCCCATGACCCTCACGTTAGAAGCATTTTTTCAAACACCGATTACTGGGTGTTCACTCTCCTGGACCCACGGTACAAGCTGAACCTTTCCACTCTCATCCCTGTAGAGGAAAGGAGTATGAGAGTGAATCAATATCAACAGGCCCTGGTGTACAAGCTGAAACAATCCTTCCCATCTGACACCGCTAGCGGGAGAGGGCATGCTTCTGTGGGCCAAGTAGCGGGGGAGAGTAGGTGAGCAGGCAGTTTGTCCAGCACTGGCAGGGGAACGCTCTCCAAGGCCTTTGCCAGTTTTATGTCACCCCAGCAAGACACTGTCACCTGTCCCCAGTCTCGGCAGAGTAAGGGTGAGCTTTACAGAAAGATGGTGAGGGAGTACCTAGCTGACCATACCAACGTCTGGACTGATCACTCTGCTCCATACAACTACTGGGTTTCAAAGCTGGACACGTGGACTGGCGCTGTACGCCTTGGAGGTTCTGGCCTTCCCTGCCGCTAGCGTGTTGTCAGAGTGGGTATTCAGTGCAGCTGGTGGAGTCATCACCGATAAGCGTACACGCCTGTCAACTGACAGCGCTGACAGGCTGACGCTTATTAAAATGAACAAAGCCTGGATTTCACCGGAATTCAAATCTCCTCCGGGGGAAAGCAGCTAAAGATTAACATTACTTATGTATCCGATTCCTCTTCTCTACTCCTCCTCCTCCTCCTCCTTGTCGTCTTTGCCTAACACTGACCTAAAATGCAATTTTTTAGAGGGCCAACTGGCACTCTTTTACGACAATTTTTCCAGAGGGCCCCCTACAGGCCCTCTCTCCAAACAATTTTTCCGGAGGGCCACCTACAGGCCCTCTCTCCAAACAATTTTTCCGCAGTGTCAACTACAGACACTGTAAAACAATGTTTCAGGAGCGTCAAACAGACAGTCCAAAACAATTTTTCAGGAGGCGCAAGTACCGACATTTAAAAAAAATGTTTTTTGCTGAGGGTCGACTTTATGTACTATGAAAAGAAAAAAATTTTTGGAGGCTCAACAAAAGCCATTTCACTGCATTCTCAGTCGGACAAAGTCATTGGTGGTGTAACCGCCATGCTGTGTCAGGCTAAATTTTTGGGTGCTTCACCAGCTACCGCATACTAACTCAGTAACTCTGTTGTCACCGCCGCCATACAGGGCCACGAAAAATGTTTATGTGGTTCGCCTGCTCCCGCAGTGTCACTCGCTCACTCTGTTGTCACCACCATAGTGGTTTGCACTATAGCAGCCCAAGTCTGCACATTCCACTTTTTCTCTCCAAGTGATCGATACTACACGTCACATTAGAAAATACGTTCTTTTGCTCTCAGTGATACAAATCCATTTCATACAGCTCAGTGGAACAATTCTGTGAGTTACAGTCCAGCACCTCAGTCTGCACAGACCACAATCCGTTGTTTCTGTGTAATTGATCTATACTGCAAGTCACGTAAAAAAATACGTTTTTTGCTCTCAGTGATACAAATCCATTTCATAAAATCCTTTCTTTCTCTTTAACTGATCTATACTAAACGTCACTTTTAAAAATACATCTTTTTCCTCTCTTTCTAGCTCTCCAAACTATTTTTCCGGATAGGTGACATATACGGTATTAAACTGAGAAGAATACATACAACACATGCCCCACTTGATCAATTTCATAGTTGACAACTGTACCTAAATTAACAGCCACAGCCATACAGGGCCACGCTAAATTTTTCCTGTGCTCTACCTGCTACCGTCGTGTAGCTCGGTCAATGTGTAGTCACAGCCATACAGGGCAACGCTAAATTTTTCCTGTGCTCTACCTGCTACCGTCGTGTAGCTCGGTCAATGTGTAGTGACAGCCATACAGGGCCACGCTAAATTTTTCCTGTGCTCTACCTGCTACCGTTGTGTAGCTCGGTCACTCTGACTGAGTCTGACCCTGGGGCCGCTCATGTACTGCCCACTTGGAGGATTGCGGGGCCTACCTCGGTCATGGTTTCTCAGACTTACTATGCCTCTTCCTCCAACCCCTCCTCCTCCTCCTTCGACTTACCATCCGTGCTTCACCTCCTACTACCTCAGTCTAACTCGGTCACTCTGTTGTCACCGCCATGCTGCGTCAGGCTAAATTTTTGGGTGGCTCACCTACCTCATCTAACTTGGTCACTTGTTGGTGTCACCGCCATGCTGTGTCAGGCTTATGACTGCATCATGTGGCTGGGGATAGGAGAGCACTGCCAGCATGGGCATGGGTGCTGGACCTTCGTTGCACCTAGTTGGGTGCTTCCCTAACACGTGATGGGCATGTGCCTCGCCTTTCTTGGTCTGGGTGAGCACAATTGCCATGAGGGTAACCACCAGGCTGTTGCAGGAGAATTTGGGGTAATGGTGGGATTAGGCAGCCTCAGAGGCATCCATGCATGCTGCCCCTGCTGTTTCCTGTCCATTTCCGTGGTGTTTCCATCATTTTCTGATGTTTCCAGGTTTTCACCCAGCCTTCCCTAGGCAGAGCCTTGGTCCCCTGAAAAAAATGCTTGAGTCTCCCATTGACTTCAATGGGGTTCGTTACTCGAAACGAGCACCCGAGCATCCGGAAAAGTTTGTCTCTAATAACGAGCACCCGAGCATTTTAGTGCTCGCTCCTCTCTAATTACAATATTTCTGTATTGTAATGCATTAGCTGTAAGTGTATTACTCAATGTAATACACTTACAGCCTGCTTCCTGTGCGATCCAGGGGGCTGGATCGCACAGGCACGCAGGAATAGCAGCCACGATGCCTAAGGAAGGCATCGGGCTGCTATCCAAGCCATCGGGTCCCCGTCACAGCAGCGCGGGGACCTGATGGCCCCCACGCTCGCCATCTGACATGCTGCACGCCTCATGTGCCACGGTCAGCTCTGATCGCGGCACATGAAGGGTTAATGCGCCGGCATCGGTGTTTTCACCGATGCTGGCTCATTCAGCAGGGGTCCGGCACGTGTACGGTGCTGGGCGGGAAGGCGTTAAAAGTCTGGGGAACGTGGTGACCATAACCCCTTGCTCACAGTTCGTTCCTCCATTCATGAACGCGTGCCAGTGAGTTCAGTGAGGTGTGGCATGTTGTCCCATTTTGTTGGAAAGAGTAGGACATTTTTTCTTCTGATTTTAGTTGGTTGTAAAACTGTTCAAAGATGTCCAGGTTAATTGCAGTATTTACAGTTGATTTGAAGATAATTGGGCCCACTATTCGTTTTCCTGACACTGTGAACCAAACTTCAATTTTATGGTTGTGAAGTGGTCAAATGAGGCTTTACAGCGGACCAGTTTCTCGTTTTCTGGGAATTTACATGACCTGATAAAAGAAACCAAGCTTTGTCCGTCATGAAGTACAGCAATAGGTTTAAATGTCTGTCAGCAATCATAGTCAGCAACCAAGTACAGTAATTTACGTGTTTAGCTTTGTCAGACTCTTTCAGTTCCTGCAAACACGCTATTTGGTAGGGTTTCATATTCAGAGAGTCTTCAAGCTGATATTTGGGGGCTACTTGCAATCCGCTGCTGAATTTCATGCACAATTTCAGGGTCTAAAAGGGTCTAAATCTGCCAGTCAGAGTCTACAGGTTTCTATTCTGGCCAGTGTACCCAAGGAGCCAGTTGTTTCCAACTCTGCCCCCACTGAGACGATTAGGTGTAACTGGTGTCGTCATCATCACTATCATCCTCTTGCTCCTCCGACTCCTCTTCCTCCTCCAGTGGCAGCACATCCTCCTCCTCCCCATATAAGTTTCTAATTGTGGGTCCCCCAATAGCTACAGGGTTGACAGCAAGATGCATTAGTTCTTCTTATTCCTTCATCACCACCAATTGCATGAGCGTCAGTGTCTCATCAAACATACATATGAGGGACAACTGCAGCATGAATGGCATGAGCTGCCATTGTCCAACCTGGAAACAACACATACTCCTTGGTGAGACGGTCTGAGGCATGACAAAATTATTCACTGCTTTCTGCTGCTCATACAGATGTTCAAGCATGTGCAAAGTTGAATTCCAGTGAGTTGGAACGTCACAGATTAAGCAGTGCAGCTGCAGACCATTCTGATGCTGCAAGTCCAGGACAGCGTATCTCGTCATGTGAAAATGGCTGAAACGTGGGACAGTCTCCTGGACTTTGTCAGCACCCTTGCAAGCCAGTGCATTTTTTTTAAAGGCCATGAAGGGAGCATGTGTTATTTCCCCCAGGTTCAGGGTGGCCAGAATGTTACGTCCATTGTCAATGATCACCATGCCCATTTGGAGTTGGCAGGATGACAGCCAGCGGGATGTTTGCTGCTTGAAGTACATTAGCAACTGCTCGCCTGGGTTGCCCAGACCAATCAGCTCCAACAATGCATGGCAGTACGTGACTTGACACATGTGGTAGGAGGGAGGAGGAGTGAGTGATGCTGTACTTTGCTGTTGTTGGGGATGGGACCGTGTCCATGGAGGAGGTGGTGGAGAAGGCAGATAAGTGATTGCTGTAGGAGCCAGCCCGGTGATATCGTGGAAGGGGGGGTGGGGTCAAAGGGATCTTACCATATTGCTGGGGTGCATCCTCTCCGCTGCCGCAAAAAACATTGACCCAGTTGACTGTGAAAGACATGTACTCTCCCTGCCTGTAACAGCTGCTCCAGGTGTCCACTGTGGAATGCAGCTTGCTACACAGCGAAAATCACAAGAAGTGACCCACATTCTCTGCCACATGAGAGTACAAGGCCCTACTACAATGGTAGAATGGTGGTGTTTTCTTGCCAGTTCTTAGGAAAAAGGAATATGCCCTACTAGGAAGGTGCAGTGAAGACCGAGAGGACTCCATTGAAAGCCTTCTCTGGGGCTGCAAGGAGGTGGAACAGGAGGAACTCTGTGACCTCTGACTCCACAGTATGGTGTCAGACTCCGAAGTCACCTCCATGTCATCCTGCTGCAACTGACAGGAGGACTGAGACATCCAATCCCCAATCTCATCCTCTTTCTCCTCAGCGATAAAGTTGCACCTTTCCGAATCCAGGGATACCTGAGGCTTACTACTACCACTACTACATCTGGCTGGATAGCTGGTGCTGCTGCTACCCACATTCTCAATTGAACAACCCCCAAAAAATTGCAATGGTGTGGAGACAGAAATAAACAGAAAAGGATGATTGAGGCCTGACGCCTTATATCACGTTATCACTCATAGATAATTTTGTGTGCTTCCCAGTGTATTGGTTTACTGATCATGTATATGCTGTTTTTATAAAATTGAACAACCACCAAAAAAAATTGCAACGTTTGTAACAAACACAATTCGTTATGAACTGGTTCGCTCATCTTTAATCCTGAGGCTCAGAGACCACTGTAATTAATTATTCAATTGACATTTGGGGCATAATATTTAATATTATTATGTGCTCATAACAGTCTTTACCTCTACTATCTGTGATCTTTTTCTACTAAGCATCAGGTTTGAGTTAGACAGTGAAAAAATGAATAAACCAACCTTGTTAATGTGTAAGGAGCAACTCCTGCAGCAGTTACAAGGACCCTACTTGTACATGGTACTAATGGAAAAAAATATGAGGGACAAGAGGATTAGACTGTGTATAACAGCTACATCCTGCTAAGGTAGTTAATTAACAATAAGGGAATATGTCCATACTCTCTTTGCAGACCCCCCACCTTCCCTTTTGTCTCTTTTTCTCTTAACATTTGAAAAAAAAAGGTAGTAGAAAAAGGTCACGTGGCCGGCCATTATGTATTGTTGCATTTAGTGCACTAGCCTGCTGTGACATGTTCCATTTTGCTGGATCTCATGTTGATTTGTAGCACCAATTCAAGCTGTATGTTATAAGGAACACCTTCTATAAGTGCTAGCTAGGAGAATATTGTGCATTTAGCACACAACAAAACACAGTAAAGTTATACCACATACTGAAGGTAATTCAGTGTTTCAGCATATATTTTCTTTAAACATATATGAGGATATGCTGAAGTTTACATTTCTAATGATCACATATGATAAGCTATTTATTGGCTGTTTACTGCACTTGACTGATGTTATTATTGTTATTTCTTTCTCCCTTTGCATAATGTGTTTACAAATTACAAGACTGTGTTCTACTCTAACCCAGAGAGGTCAAGAGAGCATCCATTAGTAAGAAAACTCCCTCTGTAGCCATTTACTTTCCTATAATCCATCTGCTTGCATTCTGCTGTGTGCATGGAAGCAAATGGAAACGTAAAATCTTGCTTTGGCAAAGGTGAATAATATGTGTAGCCTGGGAGCAGTAAAGGTTTTATTTAGAAGGAGATATGTTTATCTCTTGTCATGGCGAGGCTGAAAAATATTGTTTACGTTTAATATTTGCTTCTCAACAAAGAAATTCATTTCTTTGTATAAATGTCAAATGCATATCACAGAGACCATGGTTTACGCTTATTATTTTTGCAGATTTTCTAAACGGCAAAAAAAAAAAAACTTTTTAATTGTTTGATATTTCCTAAATAAATGAACATATCCTTGTTTTCACAGCTTTACCGGTCTCAACCCTTTCACCATTCAGTTTGATATTTTAGTCAATTGTATTCAATTGAACTCATATATTTATATACTTGACAGTTGTGGGGGCTCCCAGTCATAAACTAAAAAAAGGAGTTGTCCAAGCCACAAATGGTTTTGTTCTATGTAGCATGTATTATTTGTAGCTCATTTGTAATGTTGCCTTCATGAGCAATTAAAGGTTTTTTTTCCCCAAAGATCTATATATATAACCATATATAGTTATGATTGAATGATTGATGCCTGCAATGCATCACCATAAAATGAGTACATCTACTAACATATTATACTAAATGAATATATATATATATATATATATATATATATATATATATAGTTAAATGAAAGTTGGTAGCAGCACAGCAATATAGAGCCCGGGTGCTAGCTCAAAACTCTCTGGACCGATGAGATGAACCATAGAAATAAACGAAAAAGGCAGCACTCCGGTGTGTGAAAAAAATATGGATCCCTTTATTCCACCAATCTGCAACGTTTCAACTGCTCATTGCAGTCTTTTTCAAGCAGTGACAACTAGTGCATAACACATTTAAATAAGGTGCTCACATGTGATTTCAATAATTACATAAATTATTTCATAATTGATATACAAAGAATGAATTAAAAAATCATAGAAGAATCAACATAATAGTGTATATACATATATATCACTGGTGTCAAGTACAAAAAAAGCTTTTTGTGAAGCATAAATATATCCAGCAGATAATGGAAACATGTGAATAGTGAATAGTGTACACCTGTGTGTGATATATACAATTAATGAATTAGTATAGCCGGGACGACTCACCGATACTCTATGCCATTCATGGACACATGTAATCGGCGTATCACATACAATCACAGAAAAAAACGTGGTCTAAAATGGCAGAAAATTGCTCAGACCCCATATGCTGTTACGCATATCAAACCGGGGGAGCAATTCCTGCACATGTGATCCGTTGCTAACAGCAATCCCCAGCAAAAATACAATGGAGGATGCCTGCAGCAGACCACATGTACCACAAAACCATCCTACACAAGGTAACAAATTGTGTGGATGTGGCGAACTATATAATCAAACAATCACTAGTAGATGTGCACTGCGGCGGTAGTGCAATTGACAATATATGGCTAAACCCTCACACTGATGTTAAAATGAGACTTTCGCCAATATATTCTTATATCAAGAACATACCGGAGCCCGAGCACCGCGTCAAGGTATCTCAGAGTGGCTCGGGACCTAACGCTAACCTACCTTGCTGTTGGGCAATTGCGGAAGGAGCATATAGGCCGACACACAGCAACCTACTCCTAGTTACCTCTAGCGTGAAATCACACATACAATGGGAGGAGGGAGGAGACTATGAGCCCCACCTACCAATGACTCATGTGACTCAGGCTACACAGGTGCACCAGAATGTTACCATGAGATGTAAGTAATAGTGCAATCAGATCTGTGGTTGCCACACCTCCAGGTATAAATGTTCAAATACAATCACAGTGCTCGGGCTCCGGTATGTTCTTGATATAAGAATATATTGGCGAAAGTCTCATTTTAACATCAGTGTGAGGGTTTAGCCATATATTGTCAATTGCATTACCGCCGCAGTGCACCTCTACTAGTGATTGTTTGATTAATCGGCGTATCAACAATACAATTCGCCTGCGCTAGCGCTTCTAAGTAATAGGAGAGAATCGAAAGAACGTTGTGCGACTTCAATCAGGCTAGTGCGCCTGCTTCTGCTACTTCGGACCAGCGCTCAGCTCTAACTAAGCAAATGCGCACGCGCTAAGTTGTTCAGAGAACGTCATCGCTCTGGTAAACTTCTGCCCATACAAAAAATGGAGAATGCTGACCTAACAGCATGAGGAGCGCATGCTCCAATTATTGTCCCGTCTGGAGACCATCATCTGACCATATTACATATCAATAAGTGTGAGAGTTAATATTTTAACACTTCACAGTAAGTGTTCATCAAGGTAGGGCAACATGAATGAGCCTTATCCTATATTATTGTTTCATATAACCAGGCATACCTTTTGATCCATATAAGTCATGCAGGAATACATCGGGATAGCTGTTACCAACCACGATACATCCTGGGGATAGAGACAAAGGCCAGCACTTATGTCAACCGATGCCCTCCGTCCACAGACCATACGGTCAATGTACCAGGCTCAAGCTGGGAAAAATGTTTGTCCAGGGTGCCATCCACATATCATGTAAACAGCCCCAGGGCCAACCTCACATAGTATTAGATACAAATATAACAGCCTTCTGTTCATGAATAATAAAAAAACATGATATACAGATCACAATAATGATTCCCAGTCGGGCAATATTTCATAAATCAATTATATATGGGCAGAAGTTTACCAGAGTGATGACGTTCTCTGAACAACTTAGCGCGTGCGCATTTGCTTAGTTAGAGCTGAGCGCTGGTCCGAAGTAGCGGACGCATGCGCACTAGCCTGATTGAAGCCGCACACCGTTCTTTTGATTCTGTCCTATTACTTAGAAGCGTTAGCGCAGGCGCAATTGTATTGTTGATACTCCGATTACATGTGTCCTTGGAGTATCGGTGAGTCGTCCCGGCTATACTAATTCATTAATTGTATATATCACACACAGGTGTACACTATTCACTATTCACATGTTTCTATTATCTGCTGGATATATTTATGCTTCACAAAAAGCTTTTTTTTGTACTTGACACCAGTGATATATAACATATTTATGTATATACACTATTATGTTGATTCTTATATGATTTTTAAATGTATTCTTTGTATATCAATTATGAAATAATTTATGTAATTATTGAAATCACATGTGAGCACCTTTATTTAAATGTGTTATGCACTAGTTGTCACTGCTTGAAAAAGACTGCAATGAGCAGTTAAACATTGCAGATTGGTGGAATAAAGGGATCCATTTTTTTTTTCACACACCGGAGTGCTGCCTTTTCGTTTATTACCTCTCTCTCTCTCTCTCTCTTCATTTTTTCAATCCCCATTGGCTGCGGAGTGGGAGGGGGCATGGCCTTAAGACATGTGACTGTGTGTATGGTAGTTGGGACCTGACTTTGCCTGGGTATATTTCATCTGTTTCATTTAATGTTTCTGTGTGTTGTTGCAGAGAGAAATTCACCCTCCCACCCCTGCAGCTGACAGAAGTTGATTTTTACCTTCATTTTTTCAATCCCCATTGGCTGCGGAGTGGGAGGGAGCGTGGCCTGACAGAGTCAGGGGCGTGGTTTAGCGAGACCTGGGGCGGGGGTTTTAAGTCCTTCTTTTCCTAATTTATGAGGACACGCAATGGGTAGCAGTGGAAAAAAACATCTTTTATTACTACTGAATGGTTGTAGTCTAAAATTAGTCTAAAACATAAGTTTTATATTTATGGCAACCGGAATACCTTTAACAGTGTCAGTGAATAGAAATGGCTGGGTTATTACCTGAGCTCCTCAGCTGGCTGCTAACTATCTGGCTGTGTTGTTATGGAAACCTGCCCTCCATGTGTGTGTCTGTGCAGAGAATGGCAGTTGGGGTTTAAAACCAAAGCTCCCAGGCTAATACTGGCTAATGGCGATCATATTTTGGGAACGGTACGTCCTAGAGATATGAGACGTGGTCTAAAACCTTCTCGGACACCTGATGTACCTGTGTGCCGAATTTGGTGAAAATCATTCCAGTAGTTTGGTCGTGCATAGAGAACAGACAGAAACTCATTTAGATATGGATATATATACTAGCAGAAAGACCCGGCTTCGCCTGGGTATATTTCATTTAATGTTTCTGTGTGTCGTTGCAGAGAGAAAGTCAATGCAGCTGACAGAAGTTGATTTTTACCTTCATTTTTTCAATCCCCATTGGCTGCGGAGTGGAAGGGGGCATGACCTGACCGGGTCAGGGGCATGGTTTACCGGGACCTTGGGGGGGTGCTTTTAAGTCCTTCTTTTTAGGGTGGCCTGAATCATAGGTCAATGCCATGGTAATTTGATGAAACACAGTGGGTAGCAGTGGAAGAAAACATTGCTTCGCACAGGTATATTTAATCTATTTCATTTAATGTTTCTGTGTGTCGTTGCAGAGAGAAAGTCATCCTCCCTCCCACCCCTGCAACTGACAGACGTTGATTTTTATCTTCAATTTTTCAATCTCCATTGGCTGTGGAGTGGGAAGGGGTGTGGCCTGACCGAGTCGGGGGTGTGACGTAGCGAGACCTGGGGCAGGAGTTTTAAGTCCTTCTTTTGAGGGTGGCCAGAATTACAGGTCGATGCCATGGTAATTTATGAGAACACGCAATGGGTGGCAGTGGAAGAAAACCTCTTTTGTTATTACTGTACGGTCTTAGTCTAAAATTAGTGTATTTCATCTATTTCAATGTTTCGGAGTTTCAGCAGCTCTCTGTTGTTTGTGATATATCCTGTCAGATTGGAGACGGGCTTGGGTCTGCTGCGGAGTTTCAGTAGCTCGCTGTTGTTTGTGACATACCCTGTCAGATTGAAGACGGGCTTGGGTCTACTGGGGAGTTTCAGCAGCTCGCTGTTGTTTGTGCCATATCCTGTCAGATTGGAGACGGGCTTGGGTCTGCTGGGGAGTTTCAGCAGCTCGCTGTTTTTTTGTGAGATACCCTGTCAGATTGGAGACGGGCTTGGGTCTGCTGGGGAGTTTCAGCAGCTCGCTGTTGTTTGTGCCATATCCTGTCAGATTGGAGACGGGCTTGGGTCTGCTGGGGAATTTCAGCAGCTCGCTGTTTTTTGTGAGATACCCTGTCAGATTGGAGACGGGCTTGGGTCTGCTGGGGACTTTCAGCAGCTCGCTGTTGTTTGTGCCATATCCTGTCAGATTGGAGACGGGCTTGGGTCTGCTGGGGAGTTTCAGCAGCTCGCTGGTTTTTGTGAGATACCCTGTCAGATTGGAGACGGGCTTGGGTCTGCTGGGGAGTTTCAGCAGCTTGCTGTTTTTTGTGAGATACCCTGTCAGAATGGAGACGGGCTTGGGTTTGCTGAGAGTTTTCATTATCTCAAGCAGCAGCCATGCGTTTTGCTGCAGGAGTCTTGCATCCAACAGCAGTTTTCCTTTTTGGAGGCATGAGTAGTTTAAAAGCGTTTCAATTCATAAGAATGCTGACATCCAGTATGGCAGTCCAGTATAGGTACAGTTTATTTATGGCTGTGTTGTTAAGGAAACCTGGTAAATTAAATGTGAACTTGGCTGATACACATCATATGACTGAATATCTAAGGACCTGCGAACTGCTATTGACTAATACAGTAGCTTGGTTGCTATAGAAACCTGGTCTATAGCTGTGTGCGCATGAAGAGAGAGAGTAAGGACCTGTAAGCTTCTATTGGCTGATAAGGGACATGTGACCATGTGTATGGCAGTTGGGACCCGGCTTTGCCTGGGTATATTTCATCTATTTCATTTAATGTTTGTGTGTGTGTCATTGCAGAGAGAAAGTCTCCTTCCCACCCATTCCTGTAGCTGACAGAATTTGATTTTTACCTTCATTTTTTCAATCCCCATTGCCTGCGGAGTGGAAGGGGGCGTGGCCTGACCGGGCGTGGTTTAGCGTGACCTTGGGGGGGGGGTTGCTTTTAAGTCCTTTTAGTGGAAGAAAACATCTTTTTACTACTGAACGGTAGTAGTCTAATATTAGTCTATTTCATCTAATGTTTCTGTGTGTTGTTGCAGAGAGAAACTCACCCTCCCACCCCTGAAGCTGACAGAAGTTTATTTTTACCTTCATTTTTTCAATCCCCATTGGCTGCGGAGGGGGAAGGGGGCATGGCCTGACAGAGTCGGGGTGTGGCTTAGTGAAACCTGGAGCAGGTGTTGTAAGTCCTTCTTTTGAGAGTGGTGTGAATCACAGGTCGGTGCCATGGTAATTTATGAGGACACACAATAGGTAGCAGTGGAAGATTTACTACTGAATGGTCATAGTCTAAAATTAGTCTAAAACATAAGTTATATTTATGGTAACCGGAATACCCCTTTAACAGTATCATCCACAGCGCTCTGCCCCTTTAAAGCATTGAATAGAAATGGCTGGATTGTTACCTGAGATCCTCAGCTGGCTGCTAATTACCTGGCTGTGTTGTTATGGAAACCTGCCCTCCCTGTGTGTGTCTGTGCAGAGAATGGCAGTTGGGGTTTAAAACCAATGCTGTCAGGCTAATATTGGCTAATGCAGGTCATATTTTGGGAATATCTCAGGAACGTTTTGTCCTAGAGAGATGAGACCTGGTCTAAAACCTTCCCGGGCACCTGATGTACCTGTGTGCCGAATTTGGTGAAAATCGGTCCAGTAGTTTAGTCGCGCATAGAGAACAGACAGACAGACAAACTCATTTTTATAATAATAACATATATATATATATATATATATATATATATATATATATATATATTTATATATATTAGAGATGAGCGAATCGATTCGTTGATTCGTATTAAATCTTGGGAATTTTTAGCTGCGAAGCGAATCCGAATATTAGGTGATTCGCTCCGGCTTTGTACGCATTCGCTACGTAGTTTGTCCTATAAATCATACGCTATTGCTGCGCATAAGTTACTATATACGCTGTTGCGTACAAATTCAATTCATTAGCGAACTTTTACTGTTAGTTCGTTTATCGTGCGCAAAAGCCCGGGAAGAAAGCGGTCACCTGGCCTAGTGGGCGGGGCTTGCTCTGATTGGCTCAGGCTCGGTAAGCCAGTGACGTATCACTTCTGCTACAACTGCTGAGACGAGCAGAAGCACTGTGTGTGAAGTTCTGAGACCTGTTTTGTGAAAATTTGATATAATAGCTCTGGGAATCCATATTACACATATCAGGGATACTGCAGGGCAATTGCAGGGCCAGTTCAGGGCTAGTATTTAATCAAGCAGGGAGAGAGAGACAGGGAGAGACAGTGAGATACAGGGACAAAGACCAGCTGCAGGGCCATAGAGTGAATTGAAAAATATCTGGAATGGATAAGCAAAAGGGGTCCAGTTCCAGCCAGACTTTGAGCTTTAAAAAAATGGAGAAGGCTGTATTTTCGCTCCGGCTGCCTCTCAGGGGTTAACGTGCTGTGGCCGGATCCGTGGCCCGCCCCCATTACAGTGAATTTGGGCCAGAGCACGGTTCCGGCCCCACATGTGTACCTGCGGCAGCACGGATCCGGAGGGACCCTTCACCCGCTGGATCCGGGCTGCTGCTAGTGTAGAAGTAGCCTTACATTCAACTCTAATGAACAGTTGTAGTTACATGGGAATAGTTTTGGGGCTGGAGGATCCCGTTCCTAACCACTAGTGCTCTTACTGAGTTACTTACTCACTCCCACGTAGCTTGGATGAAAAATAAATTAAATATGTTTTACACTTACTAGAGGCTGCAGGTACTTCAGGGGCTGTCCTGCCTCGACGATGGTGACGCCGTCGTTGACGGTGCTCTGCAACATAAAAATGTACACAATTGTTAGATGATGACTCTTTTTAATACTAACACATACTACTATTAAGATGATATGGGTGTGAGAGGGGGGCCATATCATATTTTTTTCTTCTAAAAAGGTATTTATGGCAATAGATAACGTTATTGTCGCAATAACTTTATATCGTTAACACGGTGCGGTAGGAATACTTTGGATATCGCCCACTGACAGTAGCTGCAGCATGGGCACGTCTTTGAGTCTGTGCGTAGGAGGAGGAAGCGCTAACTATGAAGGGGCATATAAGGGTACTTTTCTTTCGAACTAGTGCATTTGCCTTACACAAACGGGAGAACTGCCAGCACCATTAACAACAATGACTAGAATACCTTCACTTAAGTTGTTTGGGTCGAGAGTTAGAGGCGTTGCCTAGCATGAAACAAAATTACTGCAGCGCACTACACATGACCACGTCCTTCTATACTTTTTTCATTATTCGCAGTGACTGCTGGTATATATACAATACAGTACACTAATTTTTTTACATGTTTTTCCTTATCAAATATTTTGTTACTCACCCTGCCGTATCTCTGCGCGGATCTCATTAAGCCGCTCTGGGCATTTGAATTTCAGATCGGATCATTTCCGTTGGATCTGGCCCGGGGTCCGCACGGTGTAGAAACGATAGTGCAGGCCTTGGATCACCTGCTTGATCACCTCCTTCTTATGCTGGTTTGGATGGCGGTGTGTGCCATCGTAATCCTCTCTGTCCATCAGCCGGATCAGGAATTTCAGCTCTTCAGAGCTAAATGATGAGGATCGCCTGGATGCCATTTTCGAATATTCGCTCTGTCTCTGAGGAGTGCACGCCTGCGTATTACGTAATCGCGTAGACAATAGTACGCTGAGGATTCGTACACTATTTGTGCGCTCATGCGTACGTCTTCTAAGAAGTTGCGTACATTTTTTAAAATAAAAGTTTGTTATTAGTGCGCGAATGTTTGCTAATAGCACATAACGTATATATTGTACGCAAATACAACGAATCTATTCGTCGAATATACGAATCTTAGGAAACCTTCTTTAGGTTTGCAGTTCATCAAATTACTCATTAATGATATCAGTTTCATGGATACTAGGTGGATGGAGAACAAAAATGGTAGGATAAAGGTTTGGGTCATAAATACGAGTTAAAGGGGTTCTCCGTTTTTGTTATATTGACAATCTATCCTCAGCATAAGTCATCAATATCAGATTGGCAACCCCGCCGATTAGCTGTTTAAAGAGAATGCAGCGCTTGTGCAAGTGTTGAGTTCTCTTCACTGTTTACCAGCTCACCATCGACATTGAACTATAATTACACCTCTACCGTCCCATAAACCTCAATGCAATGGCTCCGTTTTCACTTGTTTAGGAGGGCTCAGCCACAGGCAGGGCCTCCATAGAATTATAGCTACGGCAGACTCAGATCCTTTAGGGGTACTGAGGTTGCTGCAGGGAATAAACGGCTCTCTTGATCGCCGCTAGCGGGAGCCATTCCAGACCACATTTGACCACATTTGATTCGGCCTGTTGCACCTTTTACACAGATTATTGCCAATGCACATGCATACAAATGCTCCTTACCGATAATTTGCCCAAACATTGGGCAGCCTAATGGGGGCTTTACTAATGTGTACTCCAAAGAATATTTTTGCAGCTTTGAAACTTTCTTTTATCTCACTAGCACTTGTGTTCTTTTGTAGTCATGGGGTGATTGTGCCAGGAAGCTAACAGCAGTTGGCTGATTTAAAGTTGAAAGACATATTTTTACTCCAATAATCTCAATACATTGGGGTAGACGTACTAATCCTAAAATCTAAAAAGTATAGACTTAGGCAGTCTAAAGAAGTGCCAAATTTATCAAAATAGCTCATGCTAATTTGTATATTTAGTCTCTTTTATCTCAATTCACACCACCAATTGAATGGTATATTTGATGCATCTTAAGCCATGCCACCTTCCTGTTACACTGTGTGCACAAGGGTTAGGCAAGTTGTATTTTTGAGGATTCATTTTATGATTGAATAGCTACAGTGCTGTCATTCAATCCAAAATGTTAATAAACCTTAAACCTGAATATTTAAGAAAGTGAGGTTTTGGCTTTCTTAAGAAAATGGAAATTCTATATGTGCATAATTATTGGGCAACTATTAGTGGGCAGAATTATTATAACTAAATGAAAAAGGAGGCCCCATAAATTCTCAATAGGGTTTAGGTCAGTTGAGGAAGGGGGCCATGTCATTATCCTTTCATCTTTAAAGCCTTTACTGGCTAGCCAAGCACATAGCAGTACTCCACCTTCACCTTGCTGGCGTTTGAGTCGAAGTGGAGCTCTGTGCCTGTTACTGATCCAGCCCTGGGCCCATCCATCTGGTCCATCAAGAGTCACTCACAACTCATCAGTTCATAAAACCTTTGAAAAATCTGTTTTCCGATGTTTCTTGGCCCAGTCTTGGCGTTTCAACTTATGTGTCTTGTTCACTGGTGGTCAGGTTTCAGGCTTCCTTATCTTGGCCATGTCTGATCACTGAAAACCTTGCACTTCTGGGCACTCCAGGGAGGTTACAGTTCTAGAATATGACAGCACTGGAGGTTTATGGGTTCCTGGTTATTTTACGTTTGATTCTTCTTAAATCTTTGGCAGTTAATTTGTGTCTTTTTTTTTTTTTCTCAACCCATCTCTTGCGAGCCTCTTGACTATTTGCAACAATGTTTGATGGTTCTGTGATTATGCCCTGATATGTTTGCAATTTTATGAGTGCTGCATCCCTCTGAAGGATTTTTAACAATTTTTGACTTTTCAGAGTCTTTTCAGAGTTTTGGCAGAGAAAAACAAGCTGCCTAATAATTATGCACACCTTGATACAGATTCTTCATCTAGTTAGGCTATACTTTCCCTTATTACAAAAATACACATCACCTGATATGTAGAGATGAGCGAATCTATTCGCCGCTTCGTAGATTCGTATCGAATCTTGGGATTTTTCAGCTGCGAAGCGAATCCGAATATTAGGTGATTTGCTTCGCTTTTGTATGCATTCGCTACATAGTGTGTCCTATAAATTATACGCTATTCTACGTATAATTTAGTTACTCTATACGCTGTTGCGTACGAATTCAATTCAGCGATGCAGACTCCTCCCTGGTAGTTCCGCCCCTTTCTCCAGCGCGGGAGGATGACGAGGCAACTCAGGAAATTAAGTTGCGAATTCGTGCGCCTCATCCCTTTTTCCCCCTTTTCAGGTTATTTGGGGAGCCCCTTGAAAGAGGGTTTTTTAAGGAACCTTTGCTGCTTTTTTTTTACCCATTTGGATTACAATTTTACCTATGTGGATTACAAATTGCGACTGAGTTTGGGACTCTGCTCCAGTTCTATGACAAGCGTCAGAAGAAAAGAGACTTAAACGTGTCCGTGAGCATACTAGGTAGGTGATATTTAAAATTTGTATATTATACCTATAATAATGTATTTGCACTTTACCATATATATGTCTCGAATATTCGCTCTGCCTCTGAGGAGTGCACGCCGCGGCGTCTCCTCGTACGTGCCTGCATATTGCGTAATCGCTTAGACAATAGCACGCTGAGATTCGTAAGCTATTTGCACGCTCATGCGTACGTCTTCTAAGAAGTTGCGTACATTTTGTAAATGAACGTTCGTTATTAGTGAGCGAATGTTCGCTAATAGCACATAATAACGTATATTTTGTACGCAAATACAACGAAACTATTCGTCGAATATACGAACTTTAGGAAAAGTTCGGCGAATAATTTTTTGAATGATTCGCTCATCTCTACTGATATGCTTAAATCCAATAAGTATTCACATTTATACAGCATGAAGTTGGAAAATAAGCATAAAAATAATGATATGGTCAAAATAGTCACTTGACTAATAATTGTGCACACAGTCATGATCCTTTCTTTTTAAACTACACCCATTTTCCTAATAAGCCTGCAGAGCGTAGCATAAGTCTCTAAAGCACATAACTCTAATGCAAGCACAAACACCAATTTTTGGCTCAAATTAAGCCAGAATTCTGGCACATTTAGATATGTAAATCATTGCCATTGGCTTTTTCAATTATTATTAAAGAGTCTCAATCACCAAGATCAACTCTATTAAACCAGACATACTGGCTGGTAGGGCTCATCATGCTGATTTAAAACTTTAAACTTTAAACTTAAAGGGAACCTGTCATCTCCGAAACACCCCCTGAACTAGAGTAAGCGTTGTATAGTGTAAGAGGTGCTGAATCCGAATATGTAAGTTTTATCTTCATACTCACTTCCATTCCGACGCTGTGCTCCCACAAACCTGCAGTAAAATGCACTCAGTGGACTCCAGTGCTCACTCACATAATGGAGAGGACTCAAAGAAGAGTCCTCTCAATGCATTTTACTGCTGGTTTGTAGGAGCACAGCGTCAGAATGGAAGTGCATATGAAGATAAAACTTACATATTCGGATTCAGCATCACTTACACTATACAAAGCTTACTCTAGTTCAGGGGGTGTTACGGAGATGACAGGTTCCCTTTAAACTTTCTTTTGTCTGTAGAGATCTGCATTTTTATTCATATGCAAATAAGAAATGTAAGCACTCGGAGGTGGGGCTGAATCCTTTGAGCACTGCTTTGTAACACCCCCTGTGTTCTGCACACTTCCCCCTCCATTTGATTGACAGAGCTAGACATGCTGAGGGCAGAGCTGTGTCCTAGAGCTGTGTGCTATCAATATCATATATTCCATACACAATAGCTTCACCACATTGAGATATGCTCAGAAAACAAAGCTACATATTACTGCTTTATTTACAAGCTCAATGTATGATTATAAAGACACCAGTAATCTGTGTCAGCTTATAAGCATTGAAAAAAACATATCTTTATGTGGTAATGCTATAGCTTGGTGGTTGTTATTGGTTTGCATGTAGAGATTCCCAGATTTGAATCTTGAGAGATGTCCAATTTCTTTTTCTTCAGATATTTCTTTTCTTCCACATTTATCCCATAAGAAAAGTCTATGTCCTTATCATATTGAAAATAATATATTATCTGTGAATAAACCAGTAATATGTTTCAGGTTTCTAATAAAAAAAACACTATTCTCAATATAGCAAAGCGTTGTTGTTGTTATTATTATTTTATATATTTATTATAATATTGCCTTTTAATATGGTAAAAAATAACAGACAGAAAAAGTATAGCTCATATGGAATTTGAACCTAGGATCTCTACATGTATGGTAAACCCCTATACCACTACACTATAACATGTCCACATAGAGAAGCTTGTTTTTTCTATGCTTACAAGTAATATGTGTTAGCTTATATCTTTATAATCTTATATTGTGCTTGTGAATCAAGCAGTAATATGTAGATTAGCTTTCTGAGCAGATCTCATTGTAGTGAAGCTACACAGGGGGTGTTACAAAACAGTGCTCAAAGGACTCAGCCCTGCCTCCTGGTGCTCCAATTGCTCGTTTGCATATGAATAAAACCGCAGATATCTCTGCAGCTTTTTATTGTACAGACAAAAGAAAGGTATTGTTTTCATCAGCATGATGATCCCTACCAACCATTATGTCTGGTTTAATAGGTTTGATCCTGGTGACAGAGCCGCTTTAAAGTATGCCATGATAAAAGACTGAATACTATGGGTAGGGTTGAGCGAATCAAAGTATCCGAAGTGGACTTCGATCCGAAGTTCATGGAAAATTCCATTCGCCAAGAAGCCAAATTTCCTTGTACTTTGTGGGAATTAATACATTTTTCCTGAAATGATGTAAAACAAACCATATTCATCTCATCCATTTGGGCGTGAAGAGACCGCTAAGGCCATCTTGAGTGACTTTGTGTGACTGTGTCAAATTTATGAAATCGTGCACCTTAATTAGAGATGAGCGAAGTATTAAATTTGATTTGGCTGCTTCGCCGAAGTTTACAAAAAAATTTGATTTGTGACGAATTACTTCGTCATGAGGTGCAATTCTTTTTAAGTAGTGGCTGCAATGCGCCACTCCCCGTCATTGTACCCCTCAGATGCCACATAATTGTCTCATCCATTTGCTCATGAAGAGCTGTCCACCGCCATCTTGATTGAAGATCTAGAGTGAAATCTCAATAACACTACACAACACAACACTAACCTTAATCATATATTTTGTGTGAATGAAATGTGGTTTACACCTTTATGTAAAAAAGAACACCAGGGGGGCTGCCTGGTGTGGAGATGAGACCTATGCAAAAGTCACACATAGTAAATGTGCCATAGTCCAGGTCTCATCTCTCTTTTGCCCCTTTAACATAGACAACTTTAAAAAGTGGTGAGGCTCCAAATTGTATACCCCCATTTTGGCATCATTTTCTGGTCAAGCATAGAATTGATCTTAACAGACTGTTGAGTAACTTTGCAAATATACTGCATTAATTATTTTGAGTGTTTAATATCTTCAGTCACTGGGAGAGATTCATCAATACTAGTGTAAAAAAACAACAATCCTGATTTAGTTGGCCACAGGATCAGATTGATCCTTTCATTTTCCAAAGGAGCTCTGAAAAATGAATAGTGGAGTCTGGTTGTTATGGGCAACTAAGCCAGTTTCCCTTTGCACTAGTTTTAATAAATCTCCTGCAGTGTTTTTTTTTTTTGTTTATTTGCAAAATTCTGGGAAATTAATCCATTACGTCAGCCACAATATGACATACTATCAATACTATAAATTTAATGAGTAAGAAAGTTACTTTGCCTTACAGTATCCCAGCTTAAAGGAGTTATCTGGGATTTTGATATTGATGGTCTATCCTTGGAATAAGTCATCAAAATCAGATCAGTGTGGGTCTCAGGTTCTCAGCAGCATTAAGAAAGACTTTAAAGAATTGCTTTATGGCAGCCACATGAGCCATATACACAATGTTCTGGAGCTGACTTCATTGACTATGGGAGTGTTTTCTAGGCATGTTTTGTAACCTGTGCAGATCTCATTTTACAGGCAAGAAGTAGATAAACTTTGACAATCACGTATCACTTAATGGTAGATCATGTGTTATCTATACACATAAGTGATACCATTATAGGCAGGATTAGAATGACAGGTAAGTAGATAACTACAGTAAGGTGATCTGTACAGACCAAGAAATGATTATTATTATTATTTTATTATTATTATTGTTATTATTATTATTATTAATTCTGGCAACCTAAAGCCCCTATTAGAGGGAACTTGAGATTTTACAATATCATGTGTTATTATTGAATTTAATATAAAGATTTGGAGATCCAAAAAAATATATACCTAATTGCGATAAAGATACAGTATATTAAGAAAGTACTAAGCACAAAATTGGATAAGTGAATATTCCTATTGCCAGGATGTTAGTGATGACAAGGTTGTTATATATATGCAAGCTGCTAAAGGAAAACTTTGGTCAAAAACATGTATTTTTGTTAAACGAAATATTTATAGAAAACCCCTTTTTTAGGATTTGTGGCTGCTTTTCTTTTTTCATTTCAACAGTACAATGAGAATTATACATAACATATTGAGGGACATTTATTAAGCCCCTTACTCCGCTATTGTGGCATAAAAAAGTTGGACATTATCACACATGCCATATGTGTGCCATAATTCTTGACCTTTTAGGCTTCTCACCACTTTAGAAAGAAAGGACAGGGCTTGGTGGGAGGGGCTACAGTTTCATGCGGCGCACCAGATTTACTATAACTTACTATTTACTATAACCAGAGACCAGCATCATTTATAGCTGAGATCTGTGCCAACTCCTGGCTGGTGTAGAGTTCAGTTTCTGGTTCATGGCGGGGTAGACATGCTCCTAACTTATTAACTTAATAAATTAGTAGCATCTCATGCCGGTGCAGAGAGATGAAGATTGGCGTATGGATACCACAGTCTTGATAAATCTCCCCCAATGCCTTTCTGTAGCAGTTGGCAAAAATGGTAAGACCAGTTACAACCAAAATAGATAAATAATTGTCAGTTTACTGCTGCTGTGAGGGGACATGGTTACCTGAAGGGTATCTTTAATGATAATAGAAGGTGTAGAATTGGGATAATATGACAGCTGTACTGTTTTCTTGATTGGCTTAGATTAAGATGCCCACAGAAGAGCATTGCACTTTTTAGTGTAATGTGTAATGTTCGTAATTGGGCTCTCTCTGGTCGCAGTAATGATCTGCCTGTAAAAGTTAAGTGAGGCCCTTTGCTGTGCTAATAGTCTTAACAAAAAGGAAGTTTTAGAGCCATGACAAGAAGTTGAATACATGTAGAAATCAATGTAAAAATTAAGAAAACCATCCACCCATTTTTTTTTATGAAATAAAAATATAGAATAGTCACAAATAGGTTGTTAATATGTGATCATTATTATGGAAGAGTCCATTTAATTGGCATTTAAAGTAAAAACCACTGCAGTTAAATGTTGGAAACATAACATTTCAGATTGGTGTATGATTTATATACTTATTGTAGATAGACTTTAACATTTTTCTATCTATACAATCAGAGGTTTTAAGCAATGCAAAACTATGCAAAACTAAACTGTGCATATAAATAAAATATATTTTAAAATATATTGACCCTTCATATACTATAGTTTTTGTTAGCAATGGTTGATAAAGGACTTGTGTGTAAGAAATTAATAGTGTGATTATTTTACTTGATCTCAAGCTAAACCATGGTTACAGATTTACTGTAGATATTTCCACATTAAAAAGTTGCTGTTGAGGAATTCATTTACATTACCCTCTCTTTTGGTGCCCAACTGTGAGTGATATAAATATTTTATCAAGCAAACCTGCAGGTTTCTGAAGATTATATGTCTTATCAAGTTGACCCTTATAATTATGTTGTCTCCTGTAACCATGGGATTCCTTTTGATTTTGTAATTCTTTTGTAAATATTGAACCACATAAAAGTATTTGTAACTATAAATTGGAAAAGAGGAGAAAATAAAGAAAGGGAAAGCATATTTAATATTATAAACACATTTTGTGCTGCCACCTGGAAGAAAAATGTAAATGCATTGTACTTGTATTTTAACCCACAAGTACATGTTTAAGATAAACCTACTATTACATCAAAGATGTGGTTATCCTTAAGAATTACATTTTTATCATGTTTTTGATAGCCTTCAGTTCAAACCCTGTTATCATTAAAGTACAGTAGGTCCTAGGAAACATTCACAGATCAAAGAATGTGATGCAAATATTTTCAATAGACATGAATGTTATATGCATGCTCGTCATTATAATAACAATGCTGCTTAACTCTATAAACTGTTACACATACGTGGTGGTGTATTATTTGTAGATTATAGAAATTGTCAGGGAATTGATATATATTTAAAGTGCAAATCTGACTTGCTCCAAGGCCAAGATTAAAGGATCAGATTTATAACATACTAAACTGTCCAATGTGACAGTAATTTTATTCGAATAGCTGTAAGCTGTAAGGGCCGAATAGCTGTAAGCTGGTGCCCTCACCTCAGTAGTAGTCATGGTTGTGTATGCTGTGATTTCAGGACTGCTGCTTCTCTGTAGTTGCAATATAGGGGCAAGCAGAAATCGAAGACTTTGCTGACGCCTATATAAATATATAATAGTTTTTGTGAATGGAGCAGACAAGGCAGCTTGTGATATCACTAGAGATGAGCGAGCATACTCGTCCGAGCTTGGTACTCGTAAGTGCTCGCTGCTCAGACGAGTATCTCGCCATGCTCAAGGAAATGGCAACTTCCGCATCGTGCATTTTTGGCACCTATAAACTCAGCCAATCAAAAGCCAGGAGACTCTGCGGTACACTCAGCATCACGTGGGGCCCTTACATGTCGATAGCAGGGGTTGGCTGGCCTGATCAGGTGACCCTGGAATATACTAGTGACTGGCCGAGGTGCTTGGCTCAGATGCTGTCTGGATGTCGTTAGGGATAGAGCTGCTGCGTTTCAGGGAGAGTGTTAGGGCCTGCATTTAGTTCTCTGTTAGGCAGGAATCACCCACAAAGAACCCAACAGCCCTTCTAAGGGCTACAAGAAATTTTTTTTTGTCTCCTGGCTTAGCTGGCTGCCTGGCACTAGTAGTGCAGCTATCGCCATATATAACCCTTTTTTTTTATTGTTATATCTCAGTGATACACATCCATTTCACACAGCAGTGTGGAACCATTCTGTGTGTCACAGTTCAGTACACTCACTACAATCCGTATTTTCTGTCCAGGTGACACTTTCTGTACGTCACTTAATACAACCAGGTCTTTTGCTCTCATATAGCTTGATCCCAAAAATCTCTGTGCGACATTTGTCTGGGTCGCAGTCAAAATAGCCACCGTCAGCAGGGTGTCAGTTAGCTCTACGATAGTTTCTGCACGTCACGTTCCCAAAAAAACAAAACTAAAAAAAAAATACATAAAAAAATAGTTTTTTTGTTGTTTTAGCTCAGTGATACAAATACATTTCACGCAGCTGCGTGGAAACATTCTGTGTGTCACAGTTCAGTACACTCACTACAATCCATATTTTCTGTCCAGGTGACACTCTCTGTACGTCACTTAATACAACCAGGTCTTTTGCTCTCATATAGCTTGATCCCAAAAATCTCTGTGCGACATTTGTCTGGGTCGCAGTCAAAATAGCCACCGTCAGCAGGGTGTCAGTTAGCTCTACCATAGTTTCTGCCCGTCACGTTCCCAAAAAAACAAAACTAAAAAAAAAAAACATAAAAAAATAGTTTTTTTGTTGTTTTAGCTCGGTGATACAAATCCATTTCACATAGCTGCGTGGACCCATTCTGTGTGTCACAGTTCAGTACACTCACTACAATCCGTATTTTCTGTCCAGGTGACACTTTCTGTACGTCACTTAATACAACCAGGTCTTTTGCTCTCATATAGCTTGATCCCAAAAATCTCTGTGCGACATTTGTCTGGGTCGCAGTCAAAATAGCCACCGTCAGCAGGGTGTCAGTTAGCTCTACGATAGTTTCTGCCCGTCACGTTCCCAAAAAAACAAAACTAAAAAAAAAAAACATAAAAAAATAGTTTTTTTGTTGTTTTAGCTCAGTGATACAAATCCATTTCACACAGCTGCGTGGAACCATTCTGTGTGTCACAGTTCAGTACACTCACTACAATCCGTATTTTCTGTCCAGGTGACACTTTCTGTACGTCACTTAATACAACCAGGTCTTTTGCTCTCATATAGCTTGATCCCAAAAATCTCTGTGCGACATTTGTCTGGGTCGCAGTCAAAATAGCCACTGTCTGCAGGGTGTCAGTTAGCTCTACGATAGTTTCTGCACGTCACGTTCCCAAAAAAACAAAACTAAAAAAAAAACATTAAAAAATAGTTTTTTTGTTGTTTTAGCTCAGTTATACAAATCCATTTCACGCAGCTGCATGGAACCATTCTGTGTGTCACAGTTCAGTACACTCACTACAATCCGTATTTTCTGTCCAGGTGACACTCTCTGTACGTCACTTAATACAACCAGGTCTTTTGCTCTCATATAGCTTGATCCCAAAAATCTCTGTGCGACATTTGTCTGGGTCACAGTCAAAATAGCCACCGTCAGCAGGGTGTCAGTTAGCTCTACGATAGTTTCTGCACGTCACGTTCCTAAAAAAACAAAACTAAAAAAAAAAAACATTAAAAAAATAGTTTTTTTGTTGTTTTAGCTCAGTGATAAAAATCCATTTCACACAGCTGCGTGGAACCATTCTGTGTGTCACAGTTCAGTACACTCACTACAATCCGTATTTTCTGTCCAGGTGACACTTTCTGTACGTCACTTAATACAACCAGGTCTTTTGCTCTCATATAGCTTGAACCCAAAAATCTCTGTGCGACATTTGTCTGGGTCGCAGTCAAAATAGCCACCGTCAGCAGGGTGTCAGTTAGCTCTACGATGGTTTCTGCATGTCACGTTCCCAAAAAACAAAACTAAAAAAAAAAACATAAAAAAATAGTTTTTTTGTTGTTTTAGCTCAGTGATACAAATCCATTTCACACAGCTGCGTGGAACCATTCTGTGTGTCACAGTTCAGTACACTCACTACAATCCGTATTTTCTGTCCAGGTGACACTTTCTGTACGTCACTTAATACAACCAGGTCTTTTGCTCTCAGTATATAGCTTGATCCCAAAAATCTCTGTGCGACATTTGTCTGGGTCGCAGTCAAAATAGCCACCGTCAGCAGGGTGTCAGTTAGCTCTACGATAGTTTCTGCACGTCACGTTCCCAAAAAAACAAAACTAAAAAAAACAATAAAAAAATAGTTTTTATGTTGTTTTAGCTCAGTGATACAAATCCATTTCACACAGCTGCGTGGAACCATTCTGTGTGTCACAGTTCAGTACACTCACTACAATCCGTATTTTCTGTCCAGGTGACACTTTCTGTACGTCACTTAATACAACCAGGTCTTTTGCTCTCACGTATAGCTTGATCCCAAAAATCTCTGTGCGACATTTGTCTGGGTCGCAGTCAAAATAGCCACCGTCAGCAGGGTGTCAGTTAGCTCTACGATAGTTTCTGCACGTCACGTTCCAAAAAAACAAAACTAAAAAAAAAATACATAAAAAAAATAGTTTTTTTGTTGTTTTAGCTCAGTGATACAAATCCATTTCACACAGCTGCGTGGAACCATTCTGTGTGTCACAGTTCAGTACACTCACTACAATCCGTATTTTCTGTCCAGGTGACACTTTCTGTACGTCACTTAATACAACCAGGTCTTTTGCTCTCACGTATATAGCTTGATCCCAAAAATCTCTGTGCGACATTTGTCTGGGTCGCAGTCAAAATAGCCACCGTCAGCAGGGTGTCAGTTAGCTCTACGATAGTTTCTGCACGTCACGTTCCCAAAAAAACAAAACTAAAAAAAAAATATATAAAAAATAGTTTTTTTGTTGTTTTAGCTCAGTGATACAAATCCATTTCACACAGCTGCGTGGAACCATTCTGTGTGTCACAGTTCAGTACACTCACTACAATCCGTATTTTCTGTCCAGGTGACACTTTCTGTACGTCACTTAATACAACCAGGTCTTTTGCTCTCACGTATATAGCTTGATCCCAAAAATCTCTGTGCGACATTTGTCTTGGGTCGCAGTAAAAATAGCCACCGTCAGCAGGGTGTCAGTTAGCTGTACGA